>JAMKCH010020962.1:0-55085 GCA_023653785.1 Ophioderma brevispina
GCAGTATCTTTCAATTATAAATTAATTGTACTTTTAAGCAGCATTAAATTGAATATCAAATTTAGTTGGGTAAAAAAATGCCGGGAGGTTGGGATTCACGGATACATTACTTTATTTTTTCTTCATGGTTCTGCGTGATATTTGTTTTATTACAATTTCTGCATAAAACGAGATGAACGATTGAAATCAGGGCTGGAAAAAGTGCAAGGACGGAGAGATGAACTAATAGACACCTGTGTAATCTTAACATATTTCAGAGAGGTAAATAATGGGGAAAAATGAAGAAAAAAGCGAATAAATGTTCCTTCGTCTAGAGGAAGATAGGGAAACTTTTCCCCCTTTCAGAGGCATTAATGGAATAACGTTTTTACACTGCAAAACTGGGGTGTTAACTTTAACACCATGGGTGTTAATTTTAACTATCTCCTGGAATCAATAGGGGACTGCACCCACTGGTGTTAGATTTACACAATTTCGGTGTTAAATGCCACCATGTTAGTGTTATATTAAGACAAATATTGGTGTTAAATGACACTGCTTGGTGTTAATTTTACACCACAGTCGGTGTTAATTATTTTTTAAACACTGCCGGGTGCCAAATTGACACTAATGGTGTTAATTTAACACTCTCCTGGAATCAATGCGGGACCGCACCCTCTGGTGTTAATTAACACCAAACTTTGGTTATTTATTGTAACGTCTGATTCTGTTGTGACTGCTTTCCTCTTTATCATAAACATATCACCAAAATGTAGGCCCCCTATAATTAAAATTATATGTGTCAACACCAGAAACTAACACCAACAAGCTTGACACTGACTTGGCGTTAGAATTTTAACACCCCAGTTTTTGCAGTGTATACTATCATCATTTGGCATGGTTTTCTAACGTTTACTTAACGAGGAAATGGTTTGCTTCAATCTCTGTTCCTGAGTGAAAATATCGCACTCTGACTATATTATCTATATATTAATACCGGTGGTCTGTCTGTCTGTCTGGTCGCGTCTATTTTCTCGGAGACCGAGGGTCGCACGTTCCTGAAACTTGGTGGGTGGGTGCCCCTTGACCTTCCAAAGACCGAGTTTGTATTGGTTAGTGGATCAAAGGTCATCAGGGGTCATTCAAGGTCAAAGGAAGTCAAATGGGGTAAACATTGATGTATGGACATGAAACTTGGAGGGTGGGTCGATTGTTGATGCCGAAAATTTTAAAGGTCACGAGAAGGTCATAAGGGGTCATTTAAGCCAGGTGATCGCGAAACCCGGGGACCGCATAGTAAGGAATAATACACAATCTTAACACTAAATACATCCATCCAAAATGGCCAGTAATCGATGGTGCAAAATTCTGCAGACTTTACAAATGAGGGAATTATGAATGTGAAAAATGAATTTCGATCTCAGTGAAAAAGTATTCAACAGCAATAATTAAATATTATAATTAAAATTGCAATCCTGAAATAATGGAATCACCCCTAATATTTCAAAATGAGTGATTGTTTGGTCTCTGGAAATTATGCCTTCTTATTTTTCTCAAAAATATCTATCATGTAAAAACAATACTACTGTAATTTCTGGAACATAGGCCGTTCGGCGAATGAACATCACCGCCCGAAATTCGGTTAAAAAAATACGAAAAATGAAAATCATGTTATCGAATCCGACGACACTTCACTATGATGAGAAGGAGGACTGGAGCAAAGTCATCTCAAAATCTCTATAAACTACCACAAAGCCTACAAAGTCCCCAAATGTACTTCCACTATTCGTTTAAAAAAAACCCCTGAAAATATGGTCGCATCCGACGACACTTCGTCAAGAATTGAGAAGGAGTGACTGGAGCAAGTCGTCTCAAAATCTCTCTAATATCACAAAGCATGCATATCCCCAAATTAGTGTCATTAATAAATGTATTGGAAAATTTAAGGCCCATGGCCATAATTTAGTCATATTCAACAGTATTAATTTGAACTGTGACTATTTTTGAAAATTTATAGACATGAGTTGGATTGAACCAAAACAAAATCCATATAATTATGGTGCTCCGGTTACTGACTACTTAATATGCTTCATGACAATACATTATATGGTGGCCACATGACACCATTGGAATAGAACAAAAAAAAATCAACCGAACACCGTCAGGGGTTTTAGCAGAACACTAAATGGTCTGTCTAAACCAAAATGCGTTGTGCATGTAACTAAAATAGGGGGAGTTCTACACACGAAAAATAGTGTAAGTGGAGCCTCAATTTTAAGAGTAACCAATATTCTTGCGCTACCCCTGAGCTATTAAGCTGTTAAGATAAACAGATCTTGAGTCACCCCATTAATCTTTTCCAGAGTCCAGAAAAAGTTAGGAAAAATTGGTTCAAAACCATGAACGTTGGTTCAAAATCCTCACAACTTGGTTCCCATCACATCAACAGGCATTTAAGTTTTACGTTTAGGATCTAACTGAAAAACATTCATTAAAAGATTACAAATTGAAACGCATATTTTTTGACTTTTACCAATTCTTTGAATACCATAAACATAGGTTGTAGACGATTGGCAAGCTACCAAGCTATTCTAGTATGTTGCGATCTCCGAGTTCGGAGAAAGACCTCGTGTCATGACATTTGATAGGCGGCAAGACACGGCGAGTGGATGCTCTTGCTTCTTACACGATACAAAAAGTTACAAAAACGCTAGTACCTGTTAAACGGATAGCTGTAAGCCGACTAAAATGTCTGCATTTTGACACATTGTTGCACTGTTTATCGGTGTGTAGATGCTGGGATGTAGATTTTGTAGACACCGCATGGACAGCACGCCTATATACATAACCTGTTTACATCATTTGTTGGGTAAATATGTTAGCTGTATGGTTCTGCCAGCATGGGTCTGAATGTGAACTCGTATGAGTTCACAAGCATATCTGATTCCTCCACAATTTGCATGGATTACTGAACATGGTATAGAAATTGTAGGCCTCATGGACGAACAGAGAAATACTTGTGAAAAAAAAAAGAAATAACTCGGGTTATAGAAGAACCAAACGAACCGGGTTAACAAACAAATTTTATCTTGAAAAGGGGTGACGCCATCTCAAATGTCTTACTCTTACACTCCAGTTAGACTCTATAGCAAGGTTGGAATTTAATTGGAATTAAAATTCCCTTTGAAAACAGTGACTTTCACCCCAAGGTTACCCTTTGTTTACTCTGTGAAAGAGCGGGATTTTTAACTATTTTAAAGTGGGAACAGCAAAACAAGATAGTCCCAACAGAACTCCAAACACACACACCAGGATCCAAATGATTCGAAGACAGTCAGTCCTGAGGTCATAGTGACACAATTGATAACCGTAGAAATTGTTGTGCGAGGTCAGAAGGCATGGATTTGCACAACACAAAAGACACGCGTCCTTGCTCTTTGTTTGATTCCCCACAAAGGTCTGTAGTGCAAAATCAGTGATGTTTTTCGCCATGTTAAAGTATAGGGAATTCATGTTCAAAAGGCAATTATGAACTAACCGTGGTCTTCGCTTTCTCAAAACCGATACAGCTTCACGGGAACAGACTTTTTTAAAGAAAGTGGTCCCGTGATGATTTGGTCAACTTTAAAATGATGTGGGGCTCCTGAATTTGTAAAGACAACGCATTATTTAAACACGATTTTTGCACTTTTCATCCTTGTTTTCAACCCCAAAAATATCATTATAATATAATTATACCATCTGACGTAGGAAGTACACTTTTACAAACATTTCTGCAATATTTGTAAAATGAAACAAACGTATTTACGAGCCCCAAAACGAAGTTGCTTAAAAACGTTTTATACACAAACGGGAGGGTCAGCACTCCACATTGTTTTAGTGAAAAACACGAAAATAATGCATGCCAGCGTGACTTGCTGTCTACATGTAGATGACTAAATTTGTATGATTCGCAATACTGACTTTCGACACTATAAAAATGTCTTTTTCAACACAGACAAGGAATGGCACTCCACCACCACGCGAGAACCAGAAGCAGAGTGCACTGAAAAAGCAAGTAGAAAAAAGAAGTAAAACTAGATGAATAGAAAGATTACAAAGGACGCAAAAGGAAAGAATGCCCAAAGCTGGCAGTGCAGGAATGCACAAAAGCATGTGTGACACCTGTAGATCAAACTAGTAACAAGAAGTGCTCAGAAAAGACCACCAGGAAAGAGCTGTAGATGGACTAAATATAGTCATTCCAAATTTTATTTATTTCTCAGATTTGATGTTTATACCATACGGGTAGTAGTTTGTAAAACAGATATCCAGTCTTGTTTAATGATCAGTCCCATATTTGTATCAAGCTAGTTTTGGTGGTTTGTCATATTAATCATGTGCTGACTAATTTCATCTGTCCTTGTGTCTGGTGATAATTGAAATTGTTTAGCAACATGTTTGTTGCGTTTGTGCTTGGTATCAGCACAATGCTCCAAAAGCCTCGTTTTTAGTGGTCATTTGATTCCGCCAACATACTGTTTTTGACACTTTTTACATGTAATGAGGTAGATGACATTGTATGAATTACAATTAAGAGCATATTTATGAAAAGCTGCAACAGGAACATTGGGAATGGCTGCCCTGCACCTTTCTGAAGAATGAAGAATAAGGGAAAAAGTATGGAGAATACCGCCAATACTGGGCAGAGCAGGTTGAAAGTCCAATACTAAAGGTACCCTGTTACTTGAAGTGTTGGATCTAGAGGAAGACCTGGGTTTGAGGGTTGTGGTACTTGGAATGCCCACGATACTCCTATATTTGATCGTATTACATAGTGTGTCCAATAAAAAATTAGTAGCGAACCATTAAAAACTCTGATGAATTCTTGAACAGAATATAACTGAAAAGATTTGATTATTTTATTCTTTGGCTTAAAGGGTTATTTTTTTCAGGACACACTATGTACTATATCATCATGATCTCTATTTTCAAAATGGCGGCATTGATATGGTCAATATTATGAACCTTTTTATTTTTCATTGATATGGGTCATTTTGCTGACTGAGAGATATTATTTTTAAAAGAAAAATATGTTTAAAATATATTGAAGCATATATATATTATATATAGCTTGGCCTATCGCTTAAAAAGTTATGTACCAAAAAGAATTACCAAGAGTTATCTCCAAAACTGTTTTCCCTGTTTCTTTGACTCAACTCCCTTGCCGATATTCGTAATCAACTTTTGTTCAACCTCCCAGGTTTTTATCTTTGGCTAAAGTGCACTTTAAAATCTTAGTTGGCTTCAATGATTTTTTGGGTAATTTTTGTTTTTTATTTTTTATAGGTGTGTGCATCTGTGTGGGTATTAGTCAGTTACTATATCAGTTTGAGGCAGCTCTGTGTGTACGTGGGAATATATGTTTGATATTTCTTTTGTGTGTAACGTGTGTTTCGAGTTTGAGTGGATGGGTTGGTGGATGTAGTTTGTGTTATAAGGGGTGTGAGTAGATGGTGATACTTTTGTGTGTGGTTAAAGGCCGACTCAGAGATTTCCCGATGAGGGCGCCCTCAATTTTCAAACAAATTGTGTTTTTTGCATGTACATAATGCTTGTCCATACACTAATCACTGTGTGAAATAGCTAAGCTCAAATCGAAGTCCTTCATATAGAAAATCACATCTTTGTTTAAAAATTCCGGATCCGGAAATTTTGTTATACACAGTATCCTATGGCACTGTTATATACACATAAATGTTTACTGCATCAAAACGAAAATTCCGATTCATCTCAAACTTTGGAATTGAGCATTCTAGGTGACTATATTTAGTTCTAGTTGACTATTATTAATTAATATATTTAAAAAATTATATTCAGAAATCTCTGAGTCAGACTTTAATTGCTTAGGATCAAAGCTGCATTGGCCCAGTACATCTCTTCCCTTTACATGTCTAACCCTTAAGCTTGTTGCTGTTTTGAGTGCACTTATAGGTTGGCCACTTTGAAAGTGATTTTTATTAATCGCTGTTTGGTCCTCCCTGTCAGGGCGCACTCTGTCCTATTTTGTTTTTGGTTATTGTAGTTGTGGGAAGAGATGCATTGTGACCATCCTTATATGATCAGATTTTTTTTTGTTTTTTGTTTATACAAGTTGATAGTGCAATACTTTTTTATGAGTGTTATATATACAAGTGTTATGACCATCCTCCTTCATGTGGATGTTTTATATTTGATCGTGCAATTCAGTACTTGTAATAATTTTTGTTTATGTATGTTTTAATCTGGCAAATAAAATGAAATGAAATGAAAGAGCATCTGTCATATCTTCTGGAAAACGCCTTGTCTGAAGACGCGAAGTAACTAAGACGCGTCCTTTGAACTAATATCTCAGTTGTTCCTTTTTTTTTTAAAGAAGACATGGTGGCTTACTGCCATATTAAGCATGTCTTGGCAATATATATATTTTCAATAACAGAATTAAAAGAAAAAGAAACAACGAAAACACAAATTAAGACACGAATATACGTGTCCTCCATCAAGTCATATTTCAACTAGCCTCAAAAGACAAGTCTTACGAAACTGACGTATCTTGCATGAAAACACGTGTCTTGAATAGAAACGTGAAATTGGGACATGTCTTGCATAGAGACATGACTTTGGCTGGTATTCTGAAAGGGAGACTAACTTTAGACCTGGGTTTAAACCAGGCTTAGTCCTACAAGAGGGGACCTTTTTTCTTACAACATACTCTAAAAGTATTATCTTTCACATTTATCTTACACAGTATTTGAAGGGGAAATAAAGGGTCCCCCTCTTGTAGACGAACCCTGCGTTTAAACCCAGGTCTAAGTTAGTCTCCCTTTCAGAATACCAGCCTTTGTGTCTAACTAGAGATGTGTGTCAAAACTGGCTATAACATAATCAACAATAACAGCGATAAGACCAGCAATAACAACAATAAGAACAACAATAACATAAAAACAAAACAAAAACCAGAACAAAAATAACAAAATCAAAACAGAAACAAGGAAAGAAAACAATAAAAACAAAGTGAAGGCAAGGTGGTGTTTAGAGGGTTGGGTTGTGCACTTAAAACAATTTGTTGTTAGGAAATTAACATGTTGAGTGTTGGTATTTTTGACATGTTTAGAGATTAAACGTTTTAAAACATTTAGAAGCGTTTAATCTCTAAACATGTCAAATATCTAAACACCAACTGTTTAATTTATAAACACCAAATGTTTAGTTTCACAACACCATGCATTTAATTTCTAAACACAAAGTGTTCAATTGCTAAACATTAACCCTCTAAACACCACCTTGCATTCACTTTCTAAACACTCTTTTTAGAGTGAAAACAAAAAAGAGAAGAAAAACAAAACAAAAGCTAAAACAAGCTATAGTGCATTGTATGTTAATATAAAAAGAACAAAATAACGAAAAAGGGTTAAATTTGTGTATATGAATTGCTTGTGCAGTTCATTGAAGCGTAATGTTATTGCCAAGTTCAAACATGTTCTTTCTACCCTAGCTTGCTCTACAATAAGTCCTCTTCAGTTCTCAGAAAGAAACAGAAAAAAGAGTTAAATTTAAAATCTTGAAATGCACTTAACATTTTAGCGACATAGTGACAAACGCGGCCCATATGACCCAGACAAAACAAGCAAACAACCATGACAAAATCACACACAAAAAGGTTCATCATATTAATAGCACTTTACTGGTTCAGTAAGTGGTCATATCTTTTTCCGTGGTTCTTTTCTTTTACAAGACATTTACTATACGCCCTTTACAGTGTCACTCAAAACGTCTTGTTTACGCCCTAACGATTCCTTTAAAGTATTGATGAAATACATCATCACCGACTCGATCCACTATATACCAAAAAGCACATCATGGTTAGGTAGTGTCTTGTTCGTGCAAATGCTAGGCGTGTCTTGTTATTTTCTTGAGCTTAAGGATACGCGAAGGATGATTAGATTTGTGGATGAATTCAGTATTCTGCCACCACATCCTTCAACATGCAGCTTTATTCCGTTGAGGCTGCCGAATTCATAGGGTGGTGGCAAAATACTAAATTCTTTCCTATTTTGTTTTATTTTTAGAATGTTCTCGAATCATTTCACGTAAAACTACCAAATGGGATGAATATAGGCTTAGATAGAAGATATTGCGCATTGCAAACTCTCTGGCCTGTACATCACTAGCAGATAATCTTTCGAAAATTAGAGCAACAAAAAATATCAGGTGAAAAAGTTCTTGGAATTTAAAATCAAGGCTTTTTACTTGCTTTTCAGACATCTTGGTATTTTTTTCATGGTATTTCACAGTTACATTATTTCGCAAGCATAGAAAAGACAAAAGGCCAAAGCTTGGATCATAGCAGTCATCATTTTGTATAATCAATTGATTAATCGATCAAGCAATCAATCATCAATAAGGGCGCTTTTGACAGAATGTACTTCTTCGTTAATAACAATCCCGCTTTTTAGCGCATATACCGAAGTCCGAATTTGCAGTTTAGGATCGCCGTAATAACAAGAGTTAACAATGTGGTTTTTATAAATCTGTTTTCGTAAAGCAATATGGAATACGCATTTATATGTAAATCCCCACAACTATATTTTCCTCAAAATCACATCTACAAGAACCGAAATGGTATATTTAAACGTTTCCTTAATATAACCTTTCTGTTGGAGAGCATAGAGTGTGCAGTTAAGCGATGTTTTATGGGCAATGATGGGGTGAATTGGAAACACTTTCTTCAACAACAGTGCCCATCGGCCCTTTGCTCAATCACCGTAACCGCACTGTGTAGTGCAGCGACACCGCGAAGAGCGATTTATTGCTTGTATTTGCTTTAGCTTCATTTGATTGTCAATTTTGAAAATCAATTAAGTTATTTTAAGGTGTTTTATACATATGGAGGGAAAGTGAAAAGGAGTGTGAGAGCTAGTAAAAGAAGAAAGGGCAAAATAGAAGGATAGAGGAAAAAGCCAACATGAAGATTGGAAGGATACAGAATTGGAAAGATTAGAACCGGAAAAAAATACAAAAAGAGGAGCTGGGGAGAAAAAGACCAAGATAACTGTTTATAAGGAAAAGAGAAAAAAAACAATGAGAGGGAAAGTGAGAAAACACTTTCAAAACACCGTTTCTATACATGTTTAAACTCTAATCATGTTTAGTTACTTGATGGTTGTATCGACATTAGATTAATATGTGTTTAGAGGTTGAACCTGTGATGTGTAGGGTTTGGCATTTTAGACATAAACCTTGCAAAAGATTTCTAACACTTTTGCAGTGGGAAGAAGGGACATGGAAGTAAAAGTGAAGCAACGATAAAGAAGGGGAGAGAGAGAGAGAGCGAGGGAGAGAGAGATGAGAGAGCGAGAATAGGAAGGGAGGGCAAGATAAAGGCAAGGACGATGTAGTGCATGCTTATCAGTACAAATGAAATTAATTAAAACCTCTGTATATAATTCACCGCCAGTGCCCACCTCTATGAGCAAAAATTACTCATTATCCTGTGCCCATCGTAACCAGTACGCCGGTACCATCTCCTGAGTAATTACTTGGACGATATATTACTTAGCTTCATTTGATGTTCAATTTTGAGAATCATTTTTTTTAGACACTAGGCGCGTAACAGTGAAAAAGAGCGAGGAACTTTAGAGAGAAAGATAGTGAAGGGGAAGAGCGTAGGAGCCGAATAAAACGAATAAAGGGAAAGAAGACAGAATTGAAAGAGAATAAAGAAAAGGTGAGGTAAGAACATGCGTATCTCTCAATCTCGGCATTCACATGCCCATGTATTGAATGTATCAAGATTATTCACTGCTTACCGGCATCCTGTTTGTTTTGGTTTTTTTTGAAGTTTATACACATGTATTTCTTTTTTACATAATGCCAATACCAGTGGGGTCTGATCGTTGGTCCGAGGTCATAATTCGGAAGGGTCATTAGTCCGACTGGGTCATGAAGGATCATTATTCCCCAGTGGTCCTTATTCCGATTGAGCATAAGGTCATTATTTTCGAGGGTCATAGTCCGAATTGAACATAACGTTCATTGGTTCGAAGGTCATTAGTCCGATTGAGCAATTAAGGTTCATTATTTCGAAGGGTCATAGTCCGAATTGGAAGTCAAACGTCATTGGGTCGAGTATTCGCGAATGTTGAACAAAGGTTCATCGGTTCGAAGGGTCATTATTCCGAATTGAACCTAACGTTTCAAATCATTGGTTCGAAAGGTCATAGTCCGAATTGAACATAAGGTGCTCGGTTCGAAGGTCGTTAGTCCGAATTGAACATAACGTTCATTGGTTTCGAAGGTCATAGTCCGGGGGTTAATATAGCATATGGGGGTCAATTAGTCGCGCATTGAACATAAGGTTCAATTGGTCAAAGGGTCATTGGTCGACTTGACATAGTCCGAAGGGTCATTGTCGAAATTGGGCGAGGTTCATTGGTATGAAGGGCATTAGTCCGAATTAGCATTGGTCCGGGGGGGGGCGAAGAAGTGAAATTTTGGAGGAAATTAAGAATGCAATTTGTTTTGGGGAAATATTTTAAAAAATTGAGATTCCTAACGAAAATTTTGGTCCGGCAAATTGCTGATTGTTGGCCAAAATTTGGTGAATTTTGACCAAATTGCTAATTTTCGCCATAGAGGGGCAAACTGATAGAAAAAAAAATAGGGGGAAATAGAACCTCGTCCTTCGTCTGGCGCCGGCCACGGTATGGGAGGAGAAAAGTAAGAATGGAAATGACATAGGGCTCTATTAAATACCAATGATAGAAGTGGATGGGCAGCTCAATGATTATGGATGAATCTGAAACACTTTTTTTTTCAAACATTTAAGAGCTAGCGTGTGCCCATCGGCTCTTTGCTTACGCGGCACCGCACCGCCCTCTGTAATCTTGTAATATTGCAAGAAGATCTAACACAAGATCAGCCAGTGTTATTCATTGGCTCAATGGATTTTTCCATATTTGAGGAACTTATTCTGAAATACTTGTACTATGTGGTCAGAGCGGGGAAAAGCCGGGGTCGGCAGAGAGACTGGGCAAGATGGAACAGATAAAAATGATGAGACAAACAAAGGATAGAAGATTCGTAGTAGATAGCTCTTCTTGCGTTCTCGTGTCCTTTCTTCTTTCCCTCTCCTCCCCCTAATGGAACCAAATGCTATGTAAAAAGCTTACCCTACACTAAGAAATGAAATAATGAGCAATTGGTTGGGAATAAAAATGTTGTTGTTCTATCGATGTGTAAGGTCCTACCCTCGCTGACTTGCCTCTTCCCTACTTACATTCCTTATTTCAATCGTCAGTAACTTCTTCAGAAATTGCAGACCTTAGCTCGTTTGTTCTCATATTTCATATGATGACTTTGCATAACTATTAAAAACATCACATGACATGACAAAATAAACGATAAGGAAATGTGAAATTCATGATTTTTACGAAGATACCATTTGGGCGCAATCGGGAGTAAGGAATTAACGCCCAGAGGGTGTTTTGAATCGACCCATAATGCATAGAATGAGCCTATATACCATATCTGTAAGAAACACATGCATACTTAGGGATAAAAAGTGGGTTTGTTCCAAAAGTTAAGAACCACAAGACATTTCATCATCATGGCATAACAAATATAGTAGCTCGAAACGTATTGTGGGCTAAATGATCGTTAAGTCAGGGTTTTTATGTGTTAAGATAGGATTTTTGTGATCACATGAACCCATTGAGGTGAAATTTCCGCAAAACTGGTGCATTGTGAGGATTGACTCAAAACACCCGCTGGATTAAGCCCAAGGGAAACCGGTTTAGCAATGACTATCTGAGAAATCTGGGGCAGCACCACCACCACCAACCACTCATCATTCATCACCACCCATCACCACCAACCATCAATGCACCACTACCACCACCACCACCAGGCGTAACAACAGCAGCACCACCACCACCGCAACCACCACCACCATCACTCATCACCAGACCATCATCATCCACCTTTCACTCACTACGGCACGCACCAAAGACCACTCCCGCCTGCACCCCCCACCCAGCCAAACGCGATCTCTCACCATTCAGATAGTCACCTACCACCACTACACCACCATCCTACATCCCTCCGCCTATCATGCACTTCACCTGCATCATCATCATCACCGACCCATGCAGCACCACCAAGCCCACCGCGCACGGGCATCATCCTCCACACTCACCATCATCCACTCACCATCACCACTAACTCATCATCGTCAACCACCACCGCATCATCATCACCACATCAAGCATCATCACCACTCACCACCATCATCACTGCCACCACTCAGATCCAGCAGCAGCAACACCACCACCACCATCTTCATCATCAATCATCCTCAATCAATCACCGACACCATCACCACCACCACCCTCTAATCCACCACCTCAGCGCATAACTCATCATCATCATCCCACCCACCACCCCATCCATCCAACTTCACTCAAGTAGACGCACCGACACCCTCATCCTCGCACCACCCTGATGCACGCCCCATCCGACCTACCCCCCGACCTACATCTTCCATCACCACCACCACCCCACCATCCATCACCACTCACCTCCCACGCACCTGCACCATGCCTTCCGTCCGCCAAAGCGGCCACCTACCTTACATCATCATCGATCAACGCATCTCTACTATTTACCCCTCACTCACCACGCCATCCCCCCTCACTTTCTCCCCCACCCCCATACGGCGCCGCCCAAATGTGGGGGGGAAAGGGGGGGGATCGAATTGAAAATTATTGGGTATGGGGAATCGGTCCTCCTCCCGCTCGTGTCCGCTCCCCTTCTCCCCCCTCCACTCCCACCCCACCTTTCCTCCCCGTCGTCTGCCGTCTGAGCTTTGTCCCCACCCCGTGCCTCATCTTTCTAGTTCACCGCCCCTCGCCGCCCCCCCACCCCCTGTGCCGCTCTCCTTTCCGCTCCTCCCTCCTCCCCCTTCACCCCGGCATACCCCCCCCGCCGCTTATGCGACCTTCCATCATTCAACCATACTTCACCATTACCTACACCGCACCATCATCATCACGCAGCCTAGCCAATCTACCACCATCCATCACCACCCATCACCACCCATCACCACCCATCACCACCCATCACCACCCATCACCAACCAGGACCCACTCACCACCAATAACAACTCCGCACTACAAAAACAATAAAATAATATCTAATCCAAAAAGATTGTGATTGGTAACAATCCATTTTTAAGATTGGATTAAACTGATTTCAAAAGCTAAAATCTTTTAGCTGTTAATTCTCGATACGTGGACTCGGGTCGTGTGTGGTAAGCGCGGCCCCCTCCGCTGTGCCCACGCGATCCGATCCTTTCGTGTTTATTTTAAATATGTCGTATTTATAGCGTAGTACACAAGTCAAAACCGTAATAAAGACATGATAAATCGATTAAACAGATCTATACAAGTAAATGGCAGAGATAAAAAATAACTGTGTAGTAAAACAAAAATGATAGAATTACGTAATTGTAATTTAATTAGTACTAATTATTATCAATCCAACAGATGCGTAGTTGTGTACCAGAAATGATCACGCACGCACGCTTTTCATTCATTAACTTTTTTCAGTAACAGCTTTTGTTTTAAAATATCGATATTAAACAAGATTTTAGCACCAAAACAATATTTCCCCGTTACACCAAGTCACCGAGCTGTGATCGTTTATGGCAATTGTATCTGTGACATTAGATTTGTGATAACAGCATATATAAATTAGGTTACCACAATTTTAAAACATTTTTCCTCCCCGAGGCTATTGATTTGCCCTGGGAGTCATATGGGGCGCTCCTTTAAATCACAAGTAGCTATGTAAATTATTGACACAGTGGAATGTGTATAGAGCTCGCATATTACCCTCATTACTCTGGCGATGCTCTATAGTGGGTATAACATTCTTAATATGGGCGTGGCTTGAACCTATGCACATGTTTGGAACATGAAGTCTGCGGATCAAGAGTTTCACCCTAAGATCAAGTGTGTATCGCGATGTGAGTTTTTGTCAAATGAAGTATTGTAAACGATTGTAACACACATTCTCCACATTTTTAAACCGTTTTTAACTGGTTTTTTTTATCTTTGTTCTTTAAGTATGGTAAATTGATCAAATATTCATATTTGTGCGCAGATTTGGTACAAAACCTGGCAATAATACTGGCATAAGAACTTTGAACATTTTTCACAATTTTCTAACTATCTTATTCCTATTAACCCGTCAGCCAGAATACCAGTATGGTCACAGTCTAGCCCTTTTCAGGAATCCTATATGCTAAACCTATTTTGGGCTAAGGTGCTCTTTACAGTAATTTTATAACTGTGTCATTTGAATTCAGTCTAATACTGTTGATGATAAAAAAATGGAAAGCAGGTGGATCGTTTCATCAACATTTATAGTATTTTTGCCGTTTTTGATTGACCACTGGTCCATTGAGCAGTGCTCTCTGTCATCTTTGTTCCATGAACGCTCACCGAACAGGTTACCGTCGCATAAGGTGATATCTACTGGTAGATACAATGTCGGTAAACAGTCTTTGCTTGTGAGAGTCAATAACGCACGGGTGTAATATATACCTTTGTATGTATTTATGTTTGTGTAGGGATAACTTGAAGAAAACGATAGAGGTTTTTACAATGGGTGGAAGGGATGCCGCCTTTTTGGGGGACATCTCATCAAAAAAAAAAAAAAAAAAAAAAAAAAACAAAAAAAGCTATTTAATTTTAAAATTGCACAAGGATATCCCGTAAACGCTGTGTGCTCTCGAAAATAAAAACAAAAATAACTACCCAAAGAAACAAGACCTTATTTCTTTATTTTCAAGGATTTAAAAAAAAAATTTTCCTTAATAATTCACTGGGTGAAAATGACTAAAGGACAAGTGGCAAAACATCAATGCAAACCACCAAGGCACATATATGTAACATCTGCGTACAATGAACTGAAAAAATAAAAACGACCAGAAAACACAATACTGTACACTAAACGACCCAGAAATATCATATATGTACATCTTACATATTGTGTACAAAACATATTTTCTTACTAGAAACTCACGAATATTAATGAATTTCAACGGAAGGCTAAGCTATAGTCGTGGACAATATATCACCATAATACAAGCTATAGAGGCTAGCCGTTGGATTATACTTTTAGAAATGGACTATGAAAAGTTGTGGCAACCATGCGAAAATCTCAGGCAGAGGCCAGAAGGCCGTGCATTATGCCGCAGTGGGCAATGTCTTTACCCACCCTGCCATGTTTAGTTTTTGTGGAGCATAACCATGCAGTCCAGGTCAATAAAATATATTCTTCCTATATATAATTGAGAAAAAGATAACAAATCGCCACCGCATAAGCTGGCCGACAGGTGTTTAAGTTTTCACTCATTTTTGTTCATACGTCTAAGGTTGGTTGCAAGGTGGTTTTTATTTGGAACCGTACGGTTTGACACTTGGCATCTTATGAATAGCCGTTCGTCTGATATGAAATTCCCCATTCTCGTTGTCGTTGCGCTATTATAAAGAGTCCGATACTGACTAACTCAATAGGGCTCTTTATGTGTGTTAATATGCGTATTATAAACAGCATTAATGTGCGATAGTGATGAGAGTGTTTGTAGCATTTTTGCGACAGAATGACAGGAGGGCAAAATAACACAAACGCAGCACCTGTAACTCTCAACATTTGTAGGTTTTTCTATTATCTTCTGTAACACTTTTTAGAAACAAAACGCGTTTAACTTTGCGATTTCGGCATATTAAGTATAGAAAGGTTTATCCAACTAAACATTAAACACATAACCACATAAGTAAATAACCACACTAAACCGCGTTTACAAAGTGTTAGTATGTAACACCTTTGAGGTTAATATCTAAGCTATTAATATTGAGTGTTTTATATTCTACGCAATGTATTTAACGATTTCAAGCATTATAGCGTAAGAGTCTAAATACTTTAAAACGTTTTCGCTGGGTGTATATTAGGCGTATGTGTTAATTCTCAGTGTTTAACTTAAGGTAGATGGGCTATATAGCTTTACTTATTGTGTAAATATTTGCGTGAGAACGCGGGAGTTAATGCGACTCACAAGTGTTGCAGAAGAACACCTCAACACTTTGGATTTCCAGTGTATGTTTATTATTACAAGCATTGCTCATTGGGGGTTTGATTTTTTTACGTAATAAGCGTTAAAAAGCTCCGTGCTTTTGATGAAACTCAACCTTTTGTGTTTAAAATTAGTTATTTATTTGGCATATCAATGCTATATGGGATTATTGTTGAACACACCTCCTCTCTTCTCTATCTCTCATCTCTCTCTCAATCATCTCTCTCTCATCTCTCCAATCTCTCTATCTCAGCAGAGAGGTCATGTATGGCTTAGTTGGTATATTTGTTTCGATGGGGGGGGGGGGGGGGGGGGGGAAGAATTACTCGTGCTCTGGACGATATTAGCATCGTTGTTTGGATAACCTGGAAAGAAAGTTATCTACTATCTTTACAAACTGAAGCAAGGTAGAGCACTTCATGCCTAAGTATAAATCGCATAATATTAGAAAGAAAAAAAATAGGGGGAAATTGCACCCCCGTGCCCTCGTCTGGCGCCGCCACTTTATGGGAGGAGAAACTAGATAAGGGGAAATGACATTGGGCTCTATTAAATACCAATGATAGAAGTGGATGAGGCAGGTCAATGATGAATGGGGATGAATTGAAACACTTTTTTCAACATTTAAGAGCTTGCGTGTGCCCATCGGCTCTTTGCTTAACCACCGCAACCGCACTCTGTAATCATGGTAATATTGCAAGAAAATCACTGAACAAGATCAGCCAGTGTATTCATTGGCTTCATTGGATTTTTCATATTTGAGGAAACTTATTTTGAAATACTTGTACATGTGCAGAGGGTGGAAAGAGACGGCGCGAGAGATGGAAAAGATAAAAATGATGAGACAAGAAAAAGAGAAGAGAGAGAGAGAGGAGAGAGGAAGGGAAGAGGGAAAGAGAGAAAGAAATGGAAAACAAAAATAATGTAAAAAGAGGAAAATAAACAAGAATGAAAATAATGTAATTGGTTTCAGAGTAAAACTGTTGTTTTAGATTGAAGGTACATCGATGATACATATTCACCAAATTCCTTTATTTCAATCCAGTACTTCTTCAAAATTTGAAAGACCGTTTGCTATCAATATTTCATATGGATGACTTTGAAATAATTATTCAGAAATTATCAGAAAAAAACATACATGACATGATGATGAACGATAAGGAAAATGTGAAATTTATGATTATCTTTAGAATTAACATTTGGGCCATAGGGAGTAAGGATTAAGCCTATAAGGGAAACGGTTTTAATACGAAAAATCACCACCATCAGCAGCAGCAGCAGCACCACCACCACCACAACCACCACCACCACAACAACAAAAACAATAAAATATACTCTAATCCAAAAAGGTTGTGATTGGGTAACAATCCATTTTTAGATTTAGATTAACAGATTCAAAACTCAAATATTTTAGATTTAATTCTCTAAAATGGATTGGTCCTTAATCACGATCCTTTCGTGTTTATTTTAAATATCTGTGATTTAGAGCAAAACCGTAAATAACATGATAAAATCAATTTAAACAGATCTATACAATTAAATGGCAGAGAATAAAAAATACATGTATAGTAAAACAAAAATGACAGAATTACGTAAATTGTAATTTAATTATTACTAATTATTATCTCCAACAGATGCGTAGTTGTGTACCAGAAATGATCACGCACGCTTTTCAATTCATTACTTTTTCATAACAGGCTTTTGTTTTAAAATATCGATATTAAAACAAGATTTTAGCACCAAAACAAGATTTCCCGTTACACCACAGTCACACAGCTGTGATCGTTAATGGCATTGTATCTGTGACAGTTATATTTGTTGAGTAACAGCATATATATAGGATTAACACATTTTCAAAACATTTTTCCTTCCCCGAGGCTATTGATTTGCCCTGGGAGTTATATGGGGCGCTCAATAATATCAGTAAGAAACTGGTTCTGTTACACAGTGGACTAGAATTCGATCCACTAAAAGTCTCTTTTGTGCAAAATATTTTTTTTTTCAACAGATCAAATCTTTATTCCATACTAGTGCGCGGAGGTTTGTCGAGAACTCACCTAATACGCATTAGATTCCCATGCTATCTTCATATATAGCATAACACCATACGGAGTGCACGACTTTAGTAGTTTCAGTAGTTTCAGATTTCAGAGTTCTGCACCAAATAAGATCAAACAAAGTAATACATGAAAATGTGGGTTGCCAAGTAAGAGCACACTCTGTGCAGCTTGGCCACCTACAGGTGCAAGACAAGCTACAACATAAATGACGGAGACTAGAGTGCAAGACGTATACTAGACAGAACAAGTGTAGACAGAACAACTTGTTGGCAGGGGTAAACACCCCACTTTCCACATACATGTAAATTGGTAATTAAATAAAAAATTGTAATATGAAAAGGAAGTAAATACATTTTACAAATATATCAAAAGACATAACAAGGTTAGAGAAATACAAGATCAATAGTTTTACTTTGATAACAAATACTGTTTATACATACGATTGAAATAAGACGGAGTTGCATTTTTTAAGTCAGCACTCAATTATTCCAAAGAAGAGGTCCCTGTCTTCTGATTGAATTACGTGCCAAATCAGTGTTAAAATTTGGGGGACGGAGATTTATCATAGATATGATAGTGTACTCGGGAATACTATAACTTAATAAACTAATTTGAAAGATATCCGGAAGAAGATTGTTGTAAAACCTTACAAAATAGCTTGGTGAGTTTGTGATATCATGTATAATGAGACTATTAAAAGATGCAAATAAAGGCGGAATGTGGGCAAGAAATTGTGTGTTTGCACAAATGCGAGATGATTTTTCTTTTGTTAATAATACATTCAGTTGCAATTATTTTTGTCTGCCCAGAATAATATTCAATACAAATATTGTTAAGACTAACTAGTTGTAAAGGAATTAAAGTGGTTCTGAGTAGTCGATTTTTTAAGCCTAAACAAAATACCTGAAAATCATTTGGAGACAATGTTATATGATGAAGTGTATGTTGGTTCCATTGAGTGATTCATCACGATGGACGCCCAAAAATTTAATCAGGCAACTTTTGAATGGGATGTTACAATGTTATATTAATGTTTTTGGGAATTACGATCCATGCCTGTTCCTAAAGATTATATATTTTTGTTTTTTTATATTCAGGGATAATTTGTTAGCCTTCAGCCATTTGAAATACAAGATAATTCTTGGTTTACCACGTTGATGAGATGTGGGAAATTTTTATGAGAAGCTAATAAGTTGGTGTCATCAGCATATATATAAAGTGAAAAAAAGTTTGAGGAATGTACAGTCATTTAAATATCAAAATGGAAAAGTAATGGGCCTACAATTGATCCTTGAGGGACCCCACAATTGAAAATTGAGGGAGAGGTTGGCATTGTTTAAATGAAACAGATTGGGTACGATTGTCTACGTAATTCCTGGGACCACTCCAAGGCAGTACCACGAATACCATAGTGAAAAAGTTTGTCAATTATAATTCATGGTTGACTGTGTCAAATGCCTTCGAGAGGTCCATAAAAATTCAATAGAGGTTTATTGGTGTCAAATCAACACAATTTTATTTACGCTTCCAAGGCCATATAAGAAGAGCGATTGGAACGAAACCGAACTGATTTATGAAGTAAATTTAGATGAGAAATAAAACCATATAATCTATTGTGGACAATTCGCCGAAATTTTGGAGAATACAGGGAGACCGAGATAGGCCTATAATTGGAGAATCTGGGTGAGGGTCAGCTGACTTAAATTGGAATGACTTTTGGCAACTTTTAGTTTAGTGGGACAACACCAGATGCAAGTGATCAATAAATTATGTGAGTGAGGGGCTATGCACTATGTGTCGAACTGGTTAACTATATCCGCTTGATTTCATCCAATCCCTGCTGGTACCTGTTTGAGAGACTGCAAATTTTTGTAACTTCGTCATTATCATTGGGGGAAGAAAAATGGAATGAGAGGGCGGACTAAATATTCTTAAGAAAATGTTTATATCAACATGGTGGTCCGATTCTTCGGGCCCGATTAAAACCACATTCGCAAATAATGATTAAAATTAGTAGCAATCACAAGATGGATTATTAATAGCAAGTTATCCTCATAGAAGAATGAAACATTATGCTTAGTTGTGCGCCCAATGAATGTTTTTAAGAATATTCCAGGTAGTTTTAGTATTATTTTACAAGCAATCTAATCTACTAGTAAAATATTTTTTTTTGGAAATTCTTATGAGACTGGTTAGTTATTACGATAAGAATCAGATTCGTTTTATTAGCTGAGGTGTACAGAAATATATTTTTTATATAAGCTGATCTTTACGATAAATAGATTTAAGAATGGCTGCGGTTATCCATGGTTTGCGCGGGATACGGCGTTTGCGGGAATTAATTAGAACCACGTGTACGTTGTCTAACAGGAAAATATGTCTCATAATGTGAATAAATTTTTTGAATAAGGCATTATCAGCTTCCTCACAGTCAGTCCTTGTTTGTAATAAATGTCCACTACAATAAATTTTTAAATTATTAAAAAATTATCAACTGACTCTTGTTAAAGAGCGCGTGGACCGTTAGTGGTTGACTAAATCTAAGTGGTAGTGATTTGGTAACAAATGGGAAAATGGATAATGATCTGTTAGGCATGCGACACAAACACCAGATTGTATTTTATGAGTAAGACATTGGTAAAAATATATCATCAAAGTAGCCGATGTTGGGGTCACTCTGGTTGGTCTGTCATCAGGGGATACAGGGTATTGGTTTGAAAAGTGCTTTAAAAATCACATAATATTAGGGTGTCATCCTGAAGTAGGTCGAGTTGAAGTCACCAGAGATATCCAATTTGTATTTCGTAAGAAAACTTTGTTGAGGCATCGATCAAGGTCTGGAAGAAACAAATTAATATCGGTTCTATGTGCTCTGTAAACGGTGCCAACAATCACATGTTTAGAGGAAGGTTATAATCTCAATAAACAAAAGATTCGGAGTGTGGGGTCTCGTTAGTATTAGAACAAAGTTTTAGGTCATCTCTGATACGATATGAAGGGATTTATGCACGTAAATAGCGGCACCGCCACTTCTCTACCCACTCGCGGTGCACTTAACAAAATATAGTCATCAATATCAATTAAATTAGAACTGTTCTCACTAAACCAAGTTTCAGATAATTTTATTATGGAAAAAGTATGATTGAAACTCAAAATAAAGTTATGAATAGTATCAACATTCTTATTGATAACTATGTGAGTTAATGTGTAGCACTGAGAAAGTAACATTACATAAACCAGTTTTATATCATTGTTTCAAACATAATTACAAACATTTGAAACATGATTAATCTTCAAATATCCCAGTCAGTTTACAATATATGGAAGCGTATCATCAAACACAAATGGATTAAATTTCAAACTAAGCAGGCGCATTATATTCCATGAGTTTCAAAGCAAACCAAGAGCAAATTTAAATTCATCGTCATCAGCATAGGTGTTAATGGGAAATATACCATTACATTTAAAGCAAAGCCAATCATTAACGTCAAACTCAGAATAAACACAACGGGTATGATAAAAAAGTTTGGCAAGTAGAACACAAAACTTTAGCTGCATGAGGAATAATATTTTACTACAAGAATTACAACTATTTACCATAACTGCCACAAGTTAACACACAAGAACAATCAGTAATAAAAAAAACTTATTACCAGATGTACACACAGATGTGTTTTACTCTAAACGGTGAAGCAGGGAAATGGATTAGGTAAAAAAATTGAATTAGGGAGCATTGAGATTAAATTAATTGAACAGGTTTACATAGGAGATTAAAAAATCATTAGTGTCAACTGACAAGGCAAGATACGGATGGAGTGTCACTACGGCCATCTATCATGCGAGAAGCACACAAAGAGGGAATTTAAATGAGGCATAAAGGGAAACAAGCGTAACACAACAGTTGAAGAGAAAAATGCATTATAAGCCCTATAGGAAACGCTCCACCTCAGTATCGTTGCCCATGATTTAACACAAAGAATAAAATAGGTCATAAAATGAATAATACCAAATGTTACTGAATGACCATAGGATTTAAATAAGACAAACTTAATACGACCAAAATAAAATTACAATTGGGAAATAAAATCATAAGAGAGATCATAAAAATAAATATAATAAATTGCTGGAAGGCAGTAGAATAAAAAAAGATCCAGCAAGCCTAAGCATTTAAAGTTTGAGCATGTAGAAAACAGAAGTGATAGGTAAAAATTATTGAAGTAGAACTAAAAAACTCATTGCAAAACATGAATAGAATACAACTGGGAATCACACAATTTTAAAGCAAATATAATTGAATTACCACAGATTGAAAAAAAAAAAAATTAATATGGGAGGTTTACAAGAATGACATAAAATACATAGTGATTTAATTATGGATAAGTCAATTGTAAATGCTAACACTAACAAGAATTGCCATCACGTGGACCCTTGGAAACAATGCTGCTGGAAAGCAATAGATTGGAATATGAACATTAAAAACTCAAAAAATTAAACAATTTTGGGAATTTGAACAAAATGGGCAGAGAAAAAAATGGGAAAAGAGGAGAAAAATACACCACCTGTGAAATCAAATGGCAACAATTTGATTTCCGCAATTTGTTACGACTAAGAGATGATAAATATTTAAAAAAAAGGGGTGTTTGCAGCCCGACCCCCAAATCATCCATGAGCGAATTAATGTGTCCGAGGCTGGAAAAACCAATTAAGGGCGAGGCGCAACCTAGCCCATCACCTGATAGTTCTCCAGCCGAGACACCACATGAGCCCATAAACGATACTGCAAAACCCTTCATTTCTATTACATTATCTAAAAATTTTGTGATTATCTAAGACAATGAGCCAGACCTCTTATTGACAATGAAATGGGCACAAAAAAAAAAAAAATGACCACGCTGCATTTCCAATAATGGGCAGCAGAAAAATGCTGCCCATTTTTCTTTGGATTCATTGAACTAAATTATTAGTGAAATCCCATGAGATATTCAAATAGATACCTTGATGACAATTAATACCCAGAACATAACAAATTGGTTACCAGCAGATGGAAAAGATTTTAATATGGGAGAGATTCTAAATGAAATACCAAGAATGACATAAATCATCGGTAATTGAATGTATTGGGTAAGTTAATTGTAAGGCTAATATATTTATACTTAACAAGAATTGCATGCACGTGGCCCTTGACAAATCTGCTGGAAACAAAAAATTGGATTAAGAATCCTCATCAACACCTAAAAAAAAATAAAACAGTTTGTGGAAGTTACAATATGGGCAAAAGAGAAAAAATGGGAAGAGGGAGGGAGAAAAATACACCAACTGGGAAAGCAGATGAAAACATTATTTGATTCCAGCAAATTTGGTAACATAAAGTGAAAATATTTAAGAATAAAGGGGTGTTTGCAGCATCATCCATGAGCGAATTAATGTGTCCGAGGCTGGAAAACATCAATAATGGGCGAGGCGCAACCTAGCCCATCACTTGATAGTTTTCTCCAGCCGATGACCACAACATGAGCCCATAAACGAGTACTGCAAACCTTCATTTCATTCTTATTTTAAAAATTTGATTAATAAAACATTAGCTCAGACCTTAATTGTAAAATAAATGGGCAAAAAACTGACCAATCAAATACTGCATTTTCAATAATGGGCAGCAGGGGTAATAGAATAAATTATTACATGTAATCCCCTGATATATTAAATAGATACCTTGATGACATTACTACCAGGACATAGCACAAGGATAGTTAAACTTTGCACTGATAGATACTGTCAAATTAATATTTGAGTGACAAATTCAAAAACTACACAAATTAGCAATTTTATACATGTATATAGAAAAAAAAAAAACATGAGAAAAAAAAAACACATAAAAGTTAGGAGAGCAATTGATCAGAAAAATAAACAATTAAAGGAAATTAATATAAAGCGAAGAAAAAAACAAAATGAGAATTTGAGTCAAAACACGGGTAAAGTGGAACGTAAAACAAGCACAATGAAAACAGAAATGAGCAAAAAATTTGGTGGTGATGGGGATGGAATTGGATGAAAGCAAGATTGATTTCCAGCAAATATAGGTAAACAGGCGACTGAAGGTAATTCAGCCCCAGGGAATAGATTTCAGTAATTAGATACCAGAATACAAACTAAATACCCAGAAACGTTAAATGATGAGATTATTACCAATATTAAGGTAAACATTGGAGTAATTGGGGTACACAATGCTATACAAGAGGAAATGTGCCGTGAACTCTTAGACATGGAGGAAAATGCAGTCTTTGAAAAATGATGTTGAAAAAACAGCTATTAATAGCAAATTAGAGTCAAACAGTGTGTATTCAATAAGATAAATGGCAAATAATGTCAAACCGTAGAAATGTTCAAATCCATTGAGAAAACATCATAAATATTACTCTCTTCCAGGAATGGGTTAGTTCAAAAAAATTAAGTTCATCGGAATGCAACAGGCATGCAAACTGAAAATACATGAGTAAGTTAGACTTACATCACTCCTTCAGTCCTTATACACAGAGTTATTGACAATAAGCTGAACCTTGGTGCCAGTAACCTTGATCTTATCTAGTAGTATGTCTAAAGGGTGTGTCTTATAGATGTCTTTTCTGGTATATGCATCTTTTTTGAGCCGGTACTAAACTTGTGCAAATCCACAGGTAATAGCGCAAGCATCCTTTAGTTTCATTAATAAGAATGTTATATTTTAAAAAACAGCTAAAAAATTGAAGAAATTAAAAAAAGAAAAAAAGTATGAATATTTTTTTTTCAATTATTGTATCTTTTCCCAGAGGGTCAGGCTGACATAGGCCGTTGGGAAAAACAAAACAGAACAGCAACAAAACAGACAACAAAAAGCCAAACAAAACAATTATCAAAAACAACCAACACAAACAAACAATACCCACCCCAAAACAAATGAAAATCAACCAAACAAAAACATGTGCACCTTGTTCAATTAGGTTTAACTAAAAATCAATATTGGTTACTGCTAATTTGTGTAACTGATACAGTTACTAATTATTGAGTTCCATATACCCCATTCAAAGTTCTACATGTAACAAATTCTCTTTTTATATAGGTTAGGATTTTTGTTAGTGGTTAGGCCATAAATAACCCCCCCCGAAATAATTTGTGTCTTGTAGATTTAAGGGGAGTTTGTGATCGCTAATTTTAAGAAAAACTAAGGACTAGCGTGATATAAAAACACAATTCCTATACGCAAACATAACGTCAATGCTCGCATCCTCTAGTGAATACATTATTTTACAAACTAAGAAAGCTTTTGAAATTTAAGGTCGACAACGCATATTGAAAAGAGTTCCAATATGTACCCCTTGAGCGCCCGCCTTAAATCGTATATCACCTAACAGTCATATAGCGGGACATATCTTCTGCAGTGTAAAATCACGTTCCGAAGCAACATTGAATGGTCTCCAAATTTCGGTCCTATGTTTATTAATAAGTTTTTATCAACCAATATTAATATTAAAAAAAAAAAAAAAAAAATGCAGAGGAAAAAAAAAAACATCATCCACCGGCAGTATAGTATTGTATTCTTATGCTGTTTTTCTCAAATATACATTTGAAATGTATGAAAGATAAGAAAGAGGTGATTGAAAAATAAAAACTCGATTGGGAAAAAATTAATAAAAAGGATAAAATAAAAAAATTGTCAAACTTGTGTTTTTTGTTCTGTCAGCAGAACCATGACTTTTGCCGACGGGGAAATTACTCGCATGCTTTTTGAAACCTATGCGGTAGATTCTTACCATGTAAGTAACGCAGAAAACACGGCATAGAGCTAATCATGATGTCGCATAGCATGCATGCCGCGGCACACTCAATAGCCCGTATTTCTTGTTGAATAAAATCACAATTAACTCCAATCATATGCTTTTTTTCACCACAAACCTATGCCGCATATACAGTGGCACCGGCATCTACACACGAGCCAAAATTTAATCAATATTCCTTGAAAAGGCGTTTTTGTGAACATTTTCTATTTCTTTTCCTTTTTACTTTCTTTCTTTCCTCCACAACCCCTGATATTAAGAAAAAATAGTCTTTAAGAAAAGCGTGCGCATGCTGAGCCAGTGCATCGGACTCATTTTCCAAAACAAGAATGGGAAATAAAAAGCTATTCTGTTGAGAGGAAATCACCAGCGTTTTTTTGTAGTCCTGCCAATTATTGAGCGATTTTTTAATAAAATAGGAAAACTACGTCAATGCCAATTTCGTAAGAAATAAACGACAAACCATTTCCACGAGAAAAGAACGAGCAGAGACCGTAAACTGATTTCTGGCTATACAGAAACGGGCTTTAAACGGGCATTTGGTCACAAGCATTTGATCGAATGTTTTGCTAATCGGGGTAATATCAATCGAACACTCATTCATGGTTCCCGTGTCGTTACAAGCAAATCAAATAAAGGTGTCATTAGCCCTATTAGAAATCTTTAGTTGATATTGACATTTATACAAACACAAATAAATATTGACGAAATACGTTTAAAAGTCGATTTTGATCTTACATTGTATCAATACAATAATTGATTATAGTGACTATTTTGGTGTCACTTAAGGTTTTTTCGATTTTGATGGAAAAATCAGCTTGAAAACTATTGTGCGCCATCTATATGAACGTAGACTAAAGTATAAAGGGAAAGTATCCATTAAACACTCAAAAATTGTTAAAAATATTTGCTGAGTTTAGAATTAGCACGAAGAATTATAATGTACATTTGCCACGCATCATCCGGCTGAAAGTCTGCCCAAACCATTGACTGTAACACAAAAAGGTTAAATTAATTGACAATTGTATTTGGACTTGATGTTTTTATATCATGTTTGGCTACATACACACTAAAACACATTCCCCTACATCTCAACTTTGGCGGTTTACTCTATACCCCCGGGTAAGGTGGTGGGTCCGAATTTTTAAAGGGGCATTTCGTGATCCACAGCCTCGTCCCCCGACATACCTCAGAAAAGTTGGGATTTTTATATCATCTGAGTCGTCGGGCTAAGTATAGTATGTGTGCCCAATCTGACGTGCAAATTCAATGGTCTCTGCAAGAAATTCGCGATTGTGTATTTTCTGTCCGTTAACGGACAAAAATTACTGTACAGTGGTCTATGGGAGATTGTGATATGAACATTTGCTCATAACACCAAACCGCAAGATCAGAATCAACTGAAATTTTGGGAATAAGCTTTTCTCAAGGATATCTAGCGAAACATAAACAAAACAGAAGGGGTTAGAATCACGAAATGCACCTTTAAGGATGTAAAAACGATTACCTAAAATTATTTTGCGACACAATTGCACATTGTTTTTGCACAGGGAGAAAAGACTCGAGGGGGTGCAACAACCCCCCTGGTTAAACGAGGGTTAAAGGCGGACTCAGAGATTTCACTAGGATGGCGCCCTAAATTTCTAACAAAAAATCGCGGGTTTTTTTTTTTGCATGTAATAATGCTTGTCCACCTACTAATCCCTAAATGTGAAATAATTAAGCTCAAATCGATATCCTCATAGAAAATCACAACTTCGTTATAAAATTCCGGATCCGGAATTTCTACAGTGTATCGTATTGTTCTGTTATTCTATAACATTGACATAAAATACTCATGCGTTATAATTCCACCTTTTTATGGGAAAAATACGGAATATTTCAATTTACGGAGCTCCGGAGTCCGTAATTTTATGGACATTTCTGACCAATACAGGTTGTTTAGCTCATTGGAATGCATATTTTTCATGCTGATTTCAAACAGAGAGTGTATCGAGTACATCCCATAATGCAACAGTTTTAGGAAATTTCACCTCGGTAAGGTCCATGTGATCCCACAAAAATCCTATTCTTAACACATAAAAAACTGACTTATACACTTATTTTAGCCCACAAAGCGTATAGTACTTTAAGGAATTTTTTTATCATGACGATGTTTTGTGGTCCTCTAATTTCTTGAACACCTTTTATCATATACATTGTGTTTAGCACAGTGTAGTATAGGCACATAGCGATGCATTATGGTATAGATTCAAAACACCCTCTGGATTCCGAATATGGTAAAAAAATGCATGATTTTGAGCACTCTGTACATATATAGTTAAACTTATTGATGAAACCTAACACCAACATTGTTATTTTTTTTGCAGATTATGTTTCAAAAAAATGTGCTATTATTGCTCTAGCATCATTTGTAATTTTTGACACCTCGTTTTGCAGTGCATTAAATACGTTATACAAATACATCAACGTGAAATTAAAGTGAGAATTTTGCATTGAGCAACATCATCGTGTTATTTTAACACTCATGTTAAAAAAACGCAGTGACTATATACGGAATATTTACAGATCTTACCGCAGTTCACCTATTTACTCCAAAGTTACGGCGAAGTTGTATAGTGGAGACTTTATATAGATATCGTATAGACTACAAAAACTTACGGAGTAAAACAGCATTTGTTCACCACCAAAAAATACATGAGCGAATCAAACGCTTTCAAGCAGTGTTAGCTCAATATGAAAGGGTGTATACGCAAATCCCAATATAAACCCACATTTTCGGCCTCTTTTTTGCACCAATCGGGTGGCTAATGGTTCGAAAATATCGAAAAGCACACTGCAATAGAAATTACTGTAAATTTACATGACTGACAGTAAAAATACCATAATTTCACGGATTTTCTATTTTTCAAACGTGAAGTAGTAGACAATTATTACAGATGACTTTCTGCATATACAGGGTGTACCAGAATGAGTTAGTACCATCGATACCCAAAAATGTTTTATTTTTATTTTTTTCCATAGAATAATCAATAAAAAACATTAGGGAAGCTGGATTGAATAATCCAATTCATTATACTGTACTTCATAAGAATTTTGATCGTGAAAATCGACTAACAAAGTGAACATACACTTAATTGTGTTAGAGATGCTGATGTCGTCTTGGGTAAGTGAAAAAAAAATGATGTGTACTTTTTACCCTATTCCTGACAAGCTTTTTTACAACATTGCTTTATCCCTTCGGGAATTCGTTATTAATTGGGGTTTTGGTGAGTTTGTACCTTTGATGCGTTTCCGATACAAAATTATATAAACTATTGAATGCCAAAGTCGTGTATGTCTCCTCTTGGTGGTGGTGTGGAATTAAAATTCCCATCAGCTTTGTTGATGGGCTTTTTGATTGACAGGACAATTGCCTGGTCTGATCGTTCAAGGCCTATATTGTCTGGTCTAATTAGGGAGTCCTGTCGGTGTTGTTTATGTATGTATCTTTTCGATTTGGGTTTCTTTGCCGTCTGCTTTGTGTCGTACTTTTGGCGCGTTTATGTTCCTTTGCTTGTCAAGTTGGTCATTCGTTTTCGTTACTGTCAGAGCGGTAACATCGTGCCGTATTCGCTCCCATCCCACCCCCCAACCCCGAGTTCGGTGTTTCATGGTGTATGCCTTACCATGTTCATGAGTGAGATGGGTGTTGTAAGGGGGTCGTCAGTGTTGGTGTGTTAATGGGTATTTAGTGTAAAAATGAGTATTAGGGTGAATAGGTGAGGTTGTACAATTTTTGAGTTTCCGATACAAAATTATATAAACTTATGATGCAAACGTCGTGTATGGCTCCTTTTTGGTTGGTGGTTTGTGGATGGAATCTAAATAAAACACTTAAACGTGATGGATTTTGTACAATAGAGAGCTGTGGTCCTCCTTTTTTCCTTCTTATACCAAAATATGAGTAATAATATGCCCAGTACGACGTCAAAATAGTCATAAACCTCGTGACAGTAAAGCTCAGTGGTTGCCAAACAAGCATGAGCCTATTCTCTGTTGGTACTTTTATGCAAGAGTAAAGCACTAAAACCCTCTGGTATGTATATAAAAGCTGTCTTTTGCCATGATTTAGAGCCAATCAAACACAGCGTAAAAAATCTCTGACAGTCCTAATATTTTTTGGTGAAAAAATTGAATGTGTGTGCCTATTGTGACACTGGTGTTTTCTGAAATTGACATTATTTGATGGCCTAATGGTCTTTGATGCGTTCAATGTGATGCCATTAAGGGGCATGCTGGTACTTATCTTGGTATCAAGGTGAAAGAGAATGATCCATAGCTATCTATTGGTTGCAAAATCAAAAGTATCAAGTGCTTAATAAGGGATTTCCAAAAGAGGATAACGTGATGCAAAAAGGATTGGTAAGTCGAGGGATAACACACACAAGCATTTTTTTCAATTTGCCCAAAGGATGAATCAGCACCTCAACACAATTGAGTGTATTTCACTTTGCTTATCCGATTTTCACGATTCAAAATTCCTTATGGGAACCGTTACAGATTAATGAAGTTGGACATAAAACCAGTTACCTAAATGTTACGAGCATTTTCATGGAAAAATAATGTAAATAAAACATTTGTGGCCCGCTGGGTACTAATCATTCTGGGACCCCCTGTAGTCGGATATACACGGACAGGGCACTTTATATTTGCAGTACACGATGACAGAATAACCGGGAAAATAATTACGTATGATTTTACCACTGTAATTTACGGAACTTAATGGCATTATGGATGCATCTCAAATTTGTAGAATTACGGTATTTTACCGACAGTCATGTAAAGTTAACAGTAATTTCTTACAGTGCAAAGGTTGGACATTTGGGATGTTATGCTATTTTCTTTAACACACCCAATTAAATTTGTCATTATCTTTTGTATAATATTTGGTTTGAATAGGAGTTATTATCCACTGATAAAATATTGTTTGGGTGAACTCAACAACATGTTAACTTTTATAACAACTTTTAAACAACATTTTTAAACACTAGTCGAAAACGGTATTCAAGGTATGAATAATTGAGTTACCAGACTTCTAAAAAACTGATGTATGAACATCTATAGAAAACACGGTTGTAAATGGGGTGTCCACTTGGAGCTTCAATAATGAGTTTTTTAAATTTTAAAAGAAAACTTTAGTTATTTTATAGCTTTTATGACCTCCTTACTTGTTCTAAAATCGCTTTTAATTAACCCTTCGGCTCATTGTCAGCAACCGATGTAAAAGGAGATATGGTTACTTGTTTAAAGTAATAAACATATTCTATGTTTTGACTCTATAGGTCCGTATGCAACAAAAAGTTAGACACGGTTTAAAGTTAGAAGACTATTCTAAGTCAATAGTTTTTTTGTCCAAAATTAATAATAACGGCTTTATAAAGCCCATTTCATCAAGATCTCCGCGCGTGCCATGTTATTATTATTACCCTGCCATTAGGAAATCGTACACACGCTCAATTCGCTTACTAGTTGTAATACCCCTAACACTACCTAGCTACCCCCGAATATATCGCTTGGTCGACGAAGCAAGGGAGTTAAAGGCCTTACCCAGTGCACAACACATTGGCCACAGCGGGGATCGAACCCGTAACCTTCAATCATGAGTCACGGCCATATCCATTGGGACACATGTGCCCCCACATGTTGGGCAGAGAGCACAGTTTCTGCTTCATAAGTAACGAGCAAATTTGGAAAATAGAAATGGGCAAACTTCAAAATAACTAACAAAATACCTCACATAAAACTGTAAGAAAGTGTCGTTCTGGTGGGACTAAATTACACTTAGACCAGGTTTAACTTTTAGTCCCGGTCTAACTCTTTTGTGCATACGGTGTTTATGCATTTGTGATGCATTTTTTTGCGATCTGATATGTTACTAACCTAACCCTTCTTCACACCCACCGTTTCTAAACAAACCTTTTGCGTGGTATAAGGTAATTATGCCCAAATCGACGCACTCGTTGTGTTTAACCTATCAGGAAACTACCAGGCTGAAATGATTTACAGAACCGGGGCACTCGGTTGGGTATAGTGTGCGTGCGGTCGTCTAGGGTGTGTGTCTTCAATCTCTTAGGCGGCATAAAGGTTCATACAGATTTTTGGTTTTCTTGAGGCAGTTATTTTATTTCTCACAAACAGGAACTTTTGGCCCGTCCTTTTGCAAAATTTCGCACAATTTGTAAGAGGAGAAGAGAGAGGCTCACATAAACTTACAACAAAGTTGACGGTGGATAATTTTATATTTGGGCAAATTTCTTTATATTTGTGTTTTTAATGTACAACAAATCTAAATGTATGTCACATCCTCCTCATAAACCACAATATTTATTTCATTTTTGTGATAATGATAAACCTTTCATGAATCATATATCAGTCGTCATATTTCCACTGAATTACTCCATACTACCGGTACGCAACCCAACCAACCGTGCGCGTGCGGATTTACTGATATGCTGTCCCATGACTTTTCCGCTTATTACTATTAATATTATATTATTGTCTTTGGTGTGATAATTTTCGCAAACTTTCTAAAATATTCAAGGTTTTGGGTGATTTTAATCCAAACTTTGCCAACAATAGATCTTTGGGTGACAGTGTTTTATTATTGCGGGCAAGAAAGCGGCCTTATCATGGGAACCAAAGCCCGGAACATTAAAAATAAATATATTCATTAAAATGCACAACAAGGCAGCAGGCCATAAATCTACATAATTCTTATCATTAAAGAAATTGCGCACTAAAAAATCACCAAAATATATACACTGTTATCTAAGCCTCAAACGGAAATACACAACACGAGGAATTACTTAAACACTCAAATGCTACAATCCAACCATAACCAAATTATTGATACCATACCCACCCCTTTCGGAAAGAGTATGTTTTCATCAGATTTTTTAAATATTTGGGACTTCACTTAAATTAGTCGGCACGCTGTTCTATAACTTGCCCAAACAGAATAAAATATCACCAATGAGCCCTTGTTTTGACTTTGGACTGGAAGACGAAGTGTGGTCTGATTTGTTAGCTGTAAAATTGTCAAAACAATTATGTGCAATGATCCTGAAAATGGGGATAACAGCTTTGCATACGCTCCCCTTCCTCATAAGTTTTTCAAGAGAGGCGACCGTTAGGGGGCTGCATCTGGGTTTACCTCTAATTTGAAGTGCTATTTTTATATCCCAAATTTTTTACATACTCTTCTTACCTCCTGGTAAAAAACCGAAATGCAATTTGCGGATTTTTCCTTACTCGGGTATAAATGTACAATAATAACGAGCTTACCTATAGGTTAAACACATATCGGATGGTTCAAACATTTTTTTTAAAGTACAGAATATTTATTGCCTAACTGTTTCAATTTGACAAATTGGTATCTTGAGCTCTAAATTTGCCTAGCCTTATTTTGTTTGGCTAGGTGTCTTTTTGGACATAAAGACAAAGTAGTCATTAGTGTCGTGCCCCTAAGTTTGCAGGTAAATTGCCAGTGGAACTAGCGTGACTTTTCAAATAGACACAACCTTCGTTTGATCCACGCTCGTAGCCTCATAATTATTATTTTTTATGTTAATTGGGCGGAATTCAAACTGGGGTGGTGACGGATTAGGACACCGGACTAAAGTATGAAAACACTCCCGCAAAGTGTTTTATATCATTTTGTGGTATATTTTATATGCATGTTTTTTTGTCGCGTTTCCCCCACGGGCCTGGTTTTGATCAATGATCTAAACGTACCCACAGCACAATGGATGAAAATTTCTTTACGAAGATAATTAGAAAATAATATATGGCCGTACTCACAATGCCAACTTTAAGATCATGTGAGTGACTGGCTATCTCTAATTGAACCTGCATGTGTCAGTAAATAAATAAAGAATAAAACATTTTCGTTATGAACTAAATCCTACGAAAAATGGTTTTCATCAAGTTTTTGTCAAAACCTTTTTTTTTTTTTTAAGTTTTTTGATTTTTAAATTGGTTTTTAAAATGCATTTATTGCTCTTCATGTTCTGTAAAAGTTGCATAATTATATTTATAGATAATTAACTATACCCTCTAAAAAAATCTAGTCAAAAAATGATAAGATATCTTTGTCCGAGGGTACACTTAGAGAATTTGGTGTCCAAAATTGTCACAAGTCAAATTCGAATTTCCCAGGGCCCCCTACCAGCCGACCAATTGAAAGTCTTCATTCAAAACAAAGTTTTTGTTGTGGGGAACCTTTAAATTAATTCCATTAATGTCGCATTTGAACTTTCGACCAATATTTGCAGATTTCTATTAAGTGTCCGTCGGACAGATATCTTTGTCATTTGAATAGGATTTTTTGGAGTGTATGGAATAAGCGGTTCAGGGTTATATTGGGTTGGGGTAAAGGTTCAGAATGCTCAGATTCCTTTTTTCAAAAGTGTGTCCATGTGTTCGTCTCGTTGTTTGTATTAAATGAAAATACATATTAAACAGTTCAAGTAATTCCCCCCTCCCTTGCATAGTTTTGGCCTCATTATGAAAGGGTACTAATATACAAGGGCTTGGAATGAAGGTGACAAGCCGATTGCACTATAAGGTATTTAAAAAGTGTAGATGGAGTGAATGTTTTCCTATACAATATGACCGTACAACATGTACAAGTAATTTGCCTTTAGTTTGATTAAAAAATGGTACTGTTTTGAAATTTTCCGGGCCAAAATGAACCTTGACATTTATTTATTTGGCCTGTATTATAAACCCTAACTGTCAAACTTAGCGGCACTATACCATGCTCTTAATCAGTGAGACTAGTAGAATATATACAACACGTTTTTCCAACTTTGTATGGTGTACTTATAATTGCAGTTTTCATGTACTACATGAATTCTAGGTATTGTTTTGTTGTCTCTTTTCTGATTTGAAGGCATATTGCATAAAACAAAACACCTCCTACTTTGACATCTGAGTGCGATCTCTCTCTTCTACCCGAGACATATAACAGGAATATTTATTCCCCCGCTTCTCTCCCTGTCCCTGATTTTAAGTTTGAGGAAAATCAGATTCAACTAGAGGTTACCACGTGTGGAGTAAATAATATTTCATTAGATTTTAGGCAGAATTTGTAAAATTAACAAACATTTTGTCAAAACGAATTTAATGTTTGAGTTATCTTTCAGAGCTAACTATATAATACATTTCCAGTATAAGAGAAAAATAAGGTCGTAACAGTTTTATGTGGTAATCTTATGATGGCCGCTATATCCCTGAATCTGGTATTCAGACGAGACGGCCCAGAGATTTCTCGATGTTTGAGATAGGGAGAGAAGAGATTGAGAACAAAATTTAGCGAAACTTTAACATAAATACAAACGCTTGGAAAAGTGTAGCTCTATTAAGATCGTTTTTTCACAAATCTCGAATCTACGCAGATAATTTCATTTCATCACAGGCTGCCCATTTTCAGAGTAAGTTATAGTATTCGCATAAATTTTGTGGGTCGAAATTCTTGGCAACTTTTTTGGTGAAGTAGGTTTCAATTCAAACAAAACAAACAAAGATAAAATTAAAAAAAAAAAAAAAAAAAAAAAAAATACAAAACAAAAACAAAGTTCGCAATAAATTGGTTCTGACATTCGCATTTTTTTTGGCAAGAAGTAGGTTTCATAAAAACGACAACAATTTACAACAACAACAAAACAAACACAAACAAGTAAAAACAGAAAACAAAACAAACACAAAACAGAAGCCTGTATAAAAGAACACTTCACTCTTTGGAAAATCGATTATTCGAGGTATCATTCATAGATTTACAGGAGAAGATGAATTACGTAATGGCCATTTGCCAGCGCCTATGATGTATTCCTAGTCCTTTCCTCCATCCCACCTAGAGGAGGAAATTTAATTCCCGGGTTCCATTTTCCTTTTTTGCTTCCCTTTCCCACCCCACCTAGTAAAAGGAACTTCTACCGTGAACGTTTTAATTTGGGCGTACTCGCATATAGCGGTCCTAACGAAAACGTCATTCCGATTACAGAATGCTTCTGATTTTAGGGTTGCATTTAGTGATCAACTGCTCACCTCGGAACACTACGCCAACGAGGGCTTGCGAAGCCCGAGGGTGAGCAATGATCTAATGGCGAAAGTTTTATTTAAATTTACTCACTAATTTCTATCCCTACCGCTGCATTGAACTCTTATCTAAATTTTATTCCACAGCACCAGTAGCAAATTATGTCGCTATTTGATTTTCTGGTTAAAGAAAGTCTTCCCATGTACACCGTATTTCACTAGAATTCCCGCCGACTGACCCGTCTCGCATAAGTCCCCTTATAAAAAAAGAAGGACCCTCGCCTCGTCCCTCCCTGTGTCCATCCCCCCGTGACCTAGGCCCCTCCGCCGCTCGGTGCGCAGTCCAGTTGGAAAACTAAGTCCTTCTCGATGGGACTACATGAACAGCGTAGTTATCCTTGACGTCAGCGGTTGTTGATTCGCACTGGAAGCCATTTTAGGGCTTTGAGAAGCAAATTTATTCGTTGGATTTTGACATGAAAGAGGTAAAACAATCTGCCAAAATTAGATTGAATATTCGAACTCAGGATAGTCTCAGGTATTTATGTAATTCCGTTTCGAGTGCCAAATGCTTCAAATATAGGGGGAAATTGGGGAGATAAGCCCGGTAAAAAAAATTCCCGCAGGCCTATTCATTTGTACGGTCATGAAATACTAAAGCATTTGAATACACTTTTTCACAGACCTCGCGCTGCGCGCTCGATCGGTTCTGAACGGACTAGTTTGCCATTGCGAATATAGCCCCACCCCAACTCTTATTCCCTTCACACCATTAAATCAAAATTCGGCTTCCACATAAACTTTGCCTGATATTTTCTGGGGGAGGGGTAAGACATGCCAACCTAACAGCAACAGCGAATTCAAACACTTCCGGGTGCTAGTCTGTTTTCAAAGACTTAACGGTAGGAGGGGGCTCTTTCGCGTATCGAACGTTACACACGACTTGACAAAGACTAGCCTGGCCTGACCGTTATATGGAAATTACACTATTTTCAGCCCGGTGTAGAGTAACCATTGTCCGGCGCTCCTCATAGTCCTGGAACACTTTGAACAATAGGGCAATCGATTCAGTTGACTTCTTTACGCAACATTAAAGTTTCACGCTTTATATTCCGTTATCGTCCCTATGGAGCCCCGGACTGTGGCTCCAACCGGACTATATCTGCTTTTTCACACCCATTCACACCGTGTTTGTAGCGGGTTTAATCCACTCACCCCGACGGATTTTGAAGTCAATATTTTTCCCTAAATTATCATGATATTACTAAGATCTTTTGAAACAAAGGTTAAGAGATGATTTTGTAATGTCATTGAACCGAGACTGCCATATTAACGCACGTAGCAATTCCCAAATTACCGTTTTGAAAACCCCAATGCCCAAATCGTGTCCTACCCCCCATATTTTCTTGTAATACTCAATAGATGGCGCGCATTAGTCCACCAGGAATGAATATCAGCACGATGGCGGCCCACCGTCATTCAATTGGTAACAACTTTGCACATTTTATGATTGATTATTCTTTTACTCTAAATCAGAATTATTAAATGAAATGAAAGATCAGTGAGATCAAACCACGCCGAAACTTCCTATTTTTTAGTCTTAATCTATTACACTCTACTATACAAACCGAATGCGACAGAAAGGCCGTTTGTTGTTGTGTTACTTAAAGGCTGACTCAGAGATTTCCCTATTAGGGCTCACTCAATTTTCAAACAAATCGTGTTTTTGCTATACATAATGCTTGTCCATATACTAATCACTGTGTGAAATAACCTAAGCTCAAATCGAAGTCCTTCAAATATAAAATCCAACTGTTATAAAATTTCCGGATCCGGAATTTTTTGTTATACCCGGTATCCTCATTGTGCTGCCATACTGTGCTAATGCTTATTGCATGAACGAAAAATCCGATTCATCTCTAACTTTGGAATTAGCATTTTAGGGTGATTATCGTTAAAAAAAAATTTCTACAACATCATTATTTTTAATTACTACACAAAAAAAAATATATTTCGCAATCTCTGAGTCGCTTTTAAGGTCACAAATACACACACACACCAGTTTTTTGCTTATTAGTGTCAAAATGAACTCATTTTTTAGACAATTGTAAGGTGGGAGCCCGACAGGTCGACCTGTGTACACGAGAAGTGAGTGCTTAACTCTCTTTTCTAATAGATTGGGAACGACTCCACCATATAATGTTCTTGTAGGGGTATCGCAACACCTCTATACAGCGATTCCTTCCCAACATGAATAATGCCGGTGTGAAAGCAGATATAGTCCGGCGGGAGCCACAGTCCGGGGCTCCATGACGATAACGGAATAAGCGTGAAACTAATGTGCATGAAGAATCAAACGGAATTGAGTGCTCTATTCTGTACCGTGTAGCCGGACTATGAGTTACGCGGGACTATAATTCTACAACCGGTACCCGTTTATACCTGGGTAGAGGGGAGTATTTGAGTTAAAAAACGTATATTCAAGGCGAACACAATTGGCCACAGTGGGCTCGAACCCCAGCTTACATGCGTGTAGGCCGTTTATCCAACTGGACCAATGTGCCACAGGTAAAGAGGGACGAACGGTGTCCATGAAGGAGTGCTCACCTCACCTCTCTTTTCGAAGCGATTGGGCCAGACTCCACCATATAATGTTGCTGTAGGGGTTATCTACACCCCCTATCCAACGACAAGTCTGTTACCTTCCCAACAATGGATAATGTGGAAATGGAGTTTTATAGTCCGTCGGCACACAGTCCGCCTACAAGGGTAAGAATAGTGGGGACATTTTTAAGCCGATGGGGAGTTTATAAAGCCCATAAGCAATTAATATGTATGAGCTTTAGAGACAGCCCGCCGTCCTAATTTAAACAAACAGGAATAAAGCCCTAATAGATGGGTTTATTCCGTTAAAGACAGTCCGTTTTCCACCAAAAACAGTTTAATTATTGTCTAAAAAACCTGTTAATTTTGACACTAATAAGCAAATCACCAAATATGTCACCATCACCCAAAAGACAGTTTAAAAACAGTTGTCTAAATGGTAATTGAGCTTTTAGTAGGACTATGCCATAGTCGATTTTGCCATTTTTTAAAATTTTTTTTGTGTGCTGACCCATCTTATTTAACCCAGTTTTATCATCTTTTTATTATCATTATATTATTATCATTTTCTTCTATTTCTAATATCGCTGACGCAATTCACGCCGTATACTAAGCTTAAAGTGACAGGAGGAGATTTTATTTTTAGGATACGAATTTCTCTCAAATTTCACTGGATCGGTTGTAGAAGACCTACCGAGAATGTTTCGAAGATTTATTGGACAAACAGGTGCAAAAAAAAACTACCCGAAACCTGTTTTGAATTGCTTGCTATCGTAATCGTTCCCCATAGAAAAACCATGCTTGACTTTCTGTCGGGAACGACAGAAAATTATAAATTATCTTATTACATTAAAGACGGCGTATTCGGCTTATTCACTTCAGGTTGATTAATACAAGTGGGTAAGCATTCCAAATATGTAAAAAACCGGGGTTGAAGGAAAATTGGGGCGCTTCTTTCTGGAAATCTCCTCATGTCTCTTTAAATTTATAGTGCTGCAGCAAGAGCCCGACAAAACCCCTCTATTTTTCAGTAACCGGTGACTTATTTGAACAAAGTGCCATCATATATCAAAATGAAGCTTGAAAGCTCAGGGATCCGAAACTGCATGATGCAAAAAATATAAAACGTGTACAAGTTGAGTTATGAGGGGGGAAGAGACCCCCTATGAACTCACCAATTAATGAAATGACACTGATGCATTACGATATAGTACAAAACTGCCAATGCTGGCGTGTATAAAGATGTGTTTGATATTACCTATCAGATTATGTATTAGCACATTTTAGGTTACTACACTGCAAAAAAATCGTGATTGATTTAACACCGAGGTGTTGTTTTTAACACCAAGCCGGTGTTTGAGAGGACCACACCTATTGTGTTAAACTTACACCAAATTTGGTGGTTATATTTGACCAATAATTGTGGTGTTACAATATAGGACATAACACTTCTTGGTGTTAATCTTACACCACATGTCGGTGTTATTATGTATTTTAACACCCTCCTGGTGTTAAATGGACCACTTGGTTAATTAACACGCTCTTGGTGTTAAATGACACCACTGGTGTTAATTTTAACACCCTCCTGGTGTCCCAGGAGGAACCCCACTCTTTGGTGTTATTACCCAATGTTGGTTTTAACTGTTATCGCTGTAACATCTAACATGTTATAGAAAATGTTTGCTGTTTTAATGGTTTGTAGTCTATATTACTGCTTACTTCTAGCATTACATAGGCAGACCACCAAAATGCATAACCAAAATTTTTGTCAGCACCCAGCGGTGTGTAAAAATCCTAACTTGTAACACCAGAATTAACACTGACAAGCTTACCACCGACCTGGTGTTGCATATTCAACACGGGAGTTTTTGGCAGTGTAAAATAATTTTAAAGTAATTATATCACGGATGGGTGGGGGGCTAGAATCCACAAAAATGGTATAAATACCATCTATCCCTGTGACTACATAACAGCCTCTGACCTATTTTCTCCCAGTATTAAAATGCTTCACTATATGTAAAAGTGATCTCAGATATTCCATTCATCATTTTCATATAACATCTGCACATTTAAACTAAAACAAATGATCATTACCGTGGGTTTGGGGGGTTAGAGTAGGCATCAACGTTGGGGGTTATTGGAGTGGAAAGCTGTCTATACTTCAGTGTGTAAAGTTTTGATAGAATTAAAGTAACTCATCATATCATGTTAGATTAGTTATAATAATATTTTTCCTTCCTCTCATATTATTGAACTTACGTGCATTAGCGTAAAACCGGGGTGGGGGCAAACAGGCATGTTGCCACACCAGGGATTCTTTGACCGGGAAAGAGCGTGCCTAAAAAGCATGGTCGTGGATACAATCTTGTTCCAATTTTGAGCTATTTGAGCATTTCGAAAGCAATGGTTTGGCCTATTTTCAAGTAATAACCCGAACCCCACCCGGAACTAGACTGCACTTTGGCCTTGTCTTATGACCCCTCAAAGTTGTCTCTTGGGGGACCCCTTAGGTTACCAACGTGAGTGAAACAACCTTAGGCACTTAAAGTGTTAATTGCTTTGTCCTTTTCGCCAAAAAATACCATAACCAGACAATAACAGTACGAAAACAAAAAGCAAAGCAAACAAGGGTGTAACGTTCATATGACTTTCCAACAGAGGTAAACCTATGGGAATGACTTGGTACTTTTTTGGCAACCACTGAAATAGAACACTTAAAACTATAGTGATACCAAGTTGCAAGAATTAAAAGTTTGGGCCCCGCATTAAGCCAGTGTGTTTAAAATATTCTGGTTTAAAAACGAGTAAAGCATATGGCTAAAGCAATAAGCCGCGGGGCATCAGCTAAAGTTATATCTGGTAGAATCATTTTTCAGCCTGGGGGTTCTTAGTGGAAAGGGGGTACGGGGATGTGCGGTACTTTCAGCCATTTTTTGGTTATAATAAACGTATAATTCAGATGACTAAATCCTCTGGCGCGTTAAATGCCAAAAGCTGGTACTCTTTTGTCCGGTCATTAGCTACAAAATGTGAAGGTACTATCCTGAGTTGGGGGTATGCCATCAAAGTCGAGTTAAGAGGGGGTGGTTGCCATCCAGAATTTTAATGGTACATTATTTTTAATATTCTGCACAGTAAATGGCTCTAAAAAACTAGTAATTACCATTGTTTTAGCTGAAAGCTGAAAACCGCGTGAAAATCCGATATGCCTACTTTTTAGCGCAAATTTGGATTTTCGCCACTATTTTCTGTGGAAAATGCCAATTCGATTTATAATCTATGATTTACGGAACTAATCATTTCTTAGCTAAAAGAAATCTGCTACAGGCTAGGCCTGACACTAATCATTTCTTACGTAAGAGGATTGCACTGAAGGCATGTATTTACTGAAGTCCATCATTTCTTAGCCCGGAGGGGTTGCGCCCGCAGGCCTATAAATTTACTGAAATAATCATTGCTTAGCTAAAAGGATTGTGCCGCAGGTCTATAAATTTTACTGACTTATTTCTTAGGTAAGAGGATGAGCCTGCATGCCTAATTACTGAAATTAAAATCATTTCATTTTTAAGAAGGTTCTCCCGCAGGCCATAATTCTACAGAAATAAATTTCCTCAAATAGAAAGCTTACTCTGCAGGCTTATAGATTTATTTGATGGCTATAAATAAAGTATACGTCGTAGGCCTATAATTTATTGAACCAAATCTTTCTATATAAGAGGGTTGCGCTGTCTGCCCGATAAATAATTAATCATTTCTTAGCCAAGAGGTTTGGTGCGCCCGTAGGTTCAAGCAATTTTTCTAACTAGTTTTTCTTAAATAGCTGGTTGCGCAGCCTTCCTATAAATTAGGAACTAGTAAAAAAAATAAGAGGCCCTGAAAGAAGGCATGACTTGAAGAAATGAGGGCATTGTGAAAGGTAAAATATTCTTTAGATAAAGATTGCACACCGGAGGCCTATAAATTTACTTAACTAATCATTTTATTAAATAAGATCTCACCGCGGGCGTATGAATTTATTGATGGCCTATAAATTTTAACTGAACTAATCATTTCCTGGCTCATAATTATTGAACTATTAAGCCCCCTGAAAAAGGGTAGGACTTGAAGAAAAAGGGAAATTGTAGTAAATCATTTCTTATATCGAAGATTGCGCCTCAGGCATATAAATTTGGGGGCGACAGGCTATACCATAAAGTTACTAGTCGCCTCCTGTATTTAAGGTGTAGGGGAAGAAAGTCCAGTTATCAAGCCTTACCCAGTGGCGCAACCAGTTTTGCAAAGGGGGGGGGGGAGAAGAGGTGCCAGGCATATTGTGAGGGGCTAATTTGTGTCCTTTTATCCCTGGACACGAGTCCCTAATGTGGGGGGGGGGGGGGGGGCCTGGCGGGTGGCAAGGGTTCCTGATCATAGGCGCCCCCCCCCCTCTGTTAAACCACTGCCCTTACCCTAAGATTATTAAAATTAGATTTAAACTATGAGGTTTTGACAACCGTGGGACCGTCATCGCTTGACAGATTCGGCAGAGTATAGTAAAAGTGGGGGGGGATCAGGTTTATTTCCCTCCCACACCCACCCGCCCCCACACCATACACAATCGTACAACACACACCCATACACCACACCTCCCACACCCACAACTCACAATGCTTGCATAATAATTTCTTATCCACATTTTCCCCACTTTTCTTCCTTACCTCACCAATCTCAACCAACCAACGCATTTTTTTTTTTTTATATTTTTTTTTGTGGGGGGCGGGGAAAGAAAGGCTATTTATCAACTTTATAGAAGGTTTTCGGTGGTCAAGATTGTGGTCAAATATATTAGTGGGACAACTCCAGATTTCTGATAAAATGTATCAACATTGGCATGTATTCAAAATTTTCACACTGAAAACTAGGGTGTAATCTTTGACCCCCCATAACTTAATTTGTTACAGTTTTTAATTTTTGCATCAATGCAGTTCCTGACTCGTGGGACCTATAGCTACATTTGATATATACAACCTTTGTCAAATTAGGGTTCAACCACCTATCGAAAAAAATTTGGGCCTCTGCTGCAGCACTATTAGGCAGATCCCTTATGACAATGGCATTATACCACAAAAAGGTACGCTCAGGGACCTTCATGTAGAGAGGGCACTGTTTACCCAACCGGCTTTTTTTTTTTCTATATAAACCACTGCTCTCAAAATGGCGAAGGAGTCTATTTCCATAATTCTGAAGGTCATTTTCATTACATGTGTGTTCTTAATGAAAATGATCTACGTAACTAAGTATTTTGGCGTTTTTTAAGTGGTTTGGGTGTGTAATGCGATCAAATTTCAGACAAAAGAATAACATCATTGCAGGTTTTAAATGGCCTTAAAAAGCTTTCTTTCTTTTCTTCTTTTCTTTGATTTTTAGTCTCTTGCCAAGACTGGCTGTGAAATGGGAGTTTGGTTAAAACGTTGCAGGATAAGATAAAGGGTGGAAGTACGAATAGGAGAGTTATAAGTAAGAAAATGATCAGGGCCACGTGAGTTAACACGGTGAGCAAGAGGTATCTGACAAATGTTGAAAGTCCAAAAATTGGAAGGGATATTATTGTAAGAAGATGAAAATTTAGGTAACATCTTTATTTGAAAGACAGGAAGGTATTGTAACGCTACATTAATATTCAAGCTATAACTTGGGGATTCCGTCTAAACACATTTTGCGCCCATTTGGGCGTTTTCTATTTTCTTTATTTGAAATGACAGGAGAGATTTACGTACATTCAAATTAAACTTTTAACTTGGGGTATGCCATTTTTTTAACATATTTTTGCGCCCAATGGGCCGCCTTTTATTGTCTTTTTGAAATGACAGGAAGGTGTAACCGAAGTTAAATTATGCTTATAACTTGGGTATTCAGTTATAACATTTTGCAGCCCACTGGGCGTTTTTATTTACTATTTTCTTTATTTGAAATGACTGGAGAGTTTTACGAACATCAAATTAAAGCTCGTACGTAACTTAGGGAAGCAGTTTTTACAAATTTTGCACCCATTGGCGCCTTTTCTTTATTTCTTATTTGAAAGCAGGAAGTGTAACATACATTAAGCAATATTAGCACATTTTTTGAGGGCGCCACAATTTTAAAAAATTTGGAGTATTTGGAGGATTGTACACAGTTGCATTGGGAACTGGCTAGTAAACTCTACCTGTGAATGGTTAAGCTCGAAAATGACTATGGTTTCACAACGAAGGAATTTTGTACTTGAATAATTATATCGGGGATCCCCGATAATAATTCAACGGTGCTGGAAACGTGCTTCCAAGGTGAAATAGCGGGAAATAGCGCCAAGCTACGTGTCTACGCTCATTCCATTAGTTGTTTTTAATAGTTAGGGCATGTCAAGTTAGAGGTTATTTTCTCGAGGTGGCACTATTCCATTATGGACGGACATAAAACGTAGCAGTTCCCAGCTACTCTTGCCGTTTAAGTCCAATCTGGGATCCCAATTCTAATTACAAAATTGCTTATTTTGTGATAATACGAATTTTTTTAGCATTCTAGTTCGAAGGATAGTTTCCTAGACATATTACCAACGTAACTGTGCAAACACTATCAATTTTGAAAATTGGGGGCGCTCTTCAAAAAATGTGCCAATATGCTTTAAATTAAGCTTATGACTTGGGATGTTTACAACATTTTGCGCCAATTGGGCGTTTCTATTTCTTTATTTGAAATAACGGGAGGAGTTTTACGTACATCAAATTAAAGCTCGTAACTAAGGGATGCAGTGTTTGGACATATTTTGCGCCCAATTGGGCGCCTTTTCTATTTTCTTTATTGGAAGGACAGGTAGGTTGTACACCTATGTAAATTCAAGCGTAAACTTGGGGGATTAAGTTTAACACTTTTTGCTCCCATTTGGGCGTTTTTTATTTTCTTATTGAAATGACAGGCGAGTTATGTAGGCCCTACATCAAATTAAGCTCGTAACTTAGGGATGCACTTTTACCTATTTTGCCACCCAATTGGGCGCCTTATATGTCCTTTATGTGAAACTAACAGGAAGGTGTAACCTAAGGTTAATATAAAGCTTATAACTTGGGGATTCAGTTTTAACAATTTTGCGCCCAATTGGGCGTTTTTTTATTTTCTTTGTTTGACAATGACAGGAGAGTTTTTGTACATTTAAATTAAAGCTCGTAACTTTAGGGAATGCAGTTTTTACAGATTTGCACCCAATTGGCGCCTTTTCTATTTTGTTATTTGAAATGACCTGAAGGGTAACCTACGTTAAATTAAGATTATAACTTGGGGATCAAGTGTACAACATTTTGAGCCAATGGGCGTTTTTCCTTTTCTGTGTTTGAAAGCCGGAGAGTTTAGTACATCAAATTAAAGCTCGTAATTAGGGATGAGTTTTTACATATTTGCACCCAATTGGCGCCTTTTCTATTTTCTTTATTTGAAAGACATGAAGGGGTATGTAACCCTACGTTAAATTAAAGCTATAACTTGGGATCAGTTTTGTAAATATGTTGCGCCCAATTGGGAGTTTGTTCTATTTTTCTCTATTTGAGGAAAGGAGAGTTTTATGTACACCAAATTAAAGCTCGTAACTTAGGGGGGGATGCAGTTTTACATATTTTGCACCAATTGGGCGCCTTTTCTATTTTCGTTTTTGAAATGACAGGAGGGGAACCTACGTTAAATTAAAGTTTCCAACTATGTGAGGTCAAGGTCACATTACAAGGTCCAAAGTGTCTCAAGGGGAGATCAAGTTGTAAACAAGGTGATTGGTTCAAGGCACAATCTTATATCATGTATCAAATCTCTTTAATCAGTTATATTCTTTTTATACATGTTTCTGTAAGTAAGTGCAACTTCAAACTAGAAACACCATTCTATACTCTCTAAATGCCTTTTTTAAATTGTTGTTCTGAATTTCTTGTCAAATTATGCCTGGCGACCCGACACAGTTTTTTTTAAATACTGGTTTATACGAAAAATTATAGTAGATCAACCCATCGTGTCACCTCTAGTACTTTCCTGTAGGTATGGGCATTGAATGAGGGCATTTCAAGTGGGTGATGAAATTAACATTCTACACTAAATCTATTGAAACATGGAATCCGATACCGCGAAAATCAATTCTATGCTTAATGAAAACAATCAAGTATACACGTAAGCGGCCTTTTAGCACATTAACTTCAAAACATTCCGACAATCGTATTTGCTTCAGTGGTATTCAATGTAAAGGGGTTTAAGGTTAAGGACTTTGGAGCGCCCGGTTGGATAACCAAAGAAACACATAGTCTTGAACTCCCCATGTAAATGAAATAAAACTTGAAAGGCCAGATTATCTTAGCTATTTCGTTCATGAAACAGGTGAATCACGCCACATGTTTTCTTTTGCTGCACTCCTCTCCCAATAATCGACCGCTGGTCCAAAAAAATTTTCCTGTGGTGAAACAACAGGTGGAATCTACTATAATTGGCTCCCTTTATGATCCCGCTAAGGGTGGCTGATCGCGAAAAGTCAGGACACTACCCTCGGAAAATGTCCAGTATGCCCGCGCCCGATCGTATGGTGAAGTGAAAAGTAACGGGGAGTAGTTATCGCCCCCTCAATTGACCGGCATGATAAAGTGAACTTCTCAACGGTCCAATTGGACTACAGAGTATTCTAAGTTTTGACACGAGTACTACTGAAGAGAAAAAAACAACCAATTTTCAATGTGGAAATTTAGTTTCTGTTGGGATTTTGATCTCCAATTTTGATTTCAAAATAGGTGATCCCCATAGTTTTAAAAGGAATGCAGATTCTAGTAGGGATCATATCCTCTTCTGGTTTTTCCCCTAGATCTTAGTACAGAACCACAAATAACCGTTGGACTCTGCTGTGAAAATCCAATTGATTCTAAAATGGGAAATTTCAATTAATTCTAAACACTCCATTTTAATTACTTTTGACTATTTTTGTATATTTAGTTCACCATAGTCCACTCTGTTAATGGAATGTCAGATTTCAGATTTATGAACCACACAAATCACTAGATTTTTATAATAACAAAAATACTGTGGTTAATTCGTTTTGGGGTGGATCTTTTTGTAATTGGAGGTAAGCTATATTTAATGCACAAAAATCTGGCTTTGACAAATAATTAAAAAGGGGGGGGGGGGGGGTTGTCCTTCCCATGAAATCCATTCATGTTCGTTAATAGGTAGTAGGTAGTACTACACTCCAGGGCCCGTTATTTTGTGTGTATGTGTGCGTGTGTGGTGTGTGTGTGTGGGTGTGTGTGTGGGTCTACAAAGGTACATTGTGGGTTAAAATAGGTACAAAGCTTACATGTGGGCGTTTTCGTTTTGGTCATTATGGGAGTACGCCCACACTGAATTTCTCTGCCAAAAGCTGTTTTTGGCCCTATGGGGGGTAGGTTATAGGTCTAAGCTATGGGTGCCCACCAAGCGTTACACATGGATTTTGTATATGCTGTGAGGAGTGTAAAAACTTATACCCAAAACTAATTCCCACAGTGTATGAATATACCTACAAATACCCCCACAATGCATGTATGTACCGAATATACACAAAAACCCAACTTTGTGGGGGGTATTCCCACAATGTACCACTTGTCGGTATGTGGGTGTTGAGTGTGTGTGTGGTGATGTGTGTGTGTGTGGTGTGTGTGTGGGGTTGCGTGATTGCGGGGTGTGTGATCTTTACTCCGTATATGATTGTAAGAAACAGAAAACATGCCTTTCGGTCTCACATCGGTTTGTACAGGCATAGTGGTAAAATATTAGACTACAAATGAAAGGTTTTTTTTTTTTTTTCTGCGTGGTTGTTTGTTCCATCAGGGATCCTTCGTTTCATTTAATCATTCTATTTCAGAGTAAAAGAATAATCAATCATAAAATTGTTTCAGAGTGTTACCCATTGAATTACGGTTGGCCGCCATCGTCTGATATTATCATTCCTGGTGACTACTGCGCCATCTATTGAATATTACAAGAAAATATCAGGGCAACAGTTTATGGCAAGGCCGATTTGATTTTAATGGTGCCAGGCAGTTGAGCTGTGGGTAGGGCTGGGGAAGGGAAGGTAAATACAATGGAACCAGGGGAATGTAACATCCTCCTCTTGTTGGGTGGAGGGATAATCATAAAGGCACCGGGGTGCCACTGTTATCTCAAACTTATTCTTATAGGGTCCAAACACAGCTAATATTGATCAGCCAGATTAGGACTCATGCCTTCGAAGGTTTGGACTTTGCTTAAACACTCTTAAGGTGCCTAAGGGGGGGGGGGGAAATTTTCAAATTTGTTACCAAGATTTGTTTTTCGCGATTTCTCAGTGTTGTAAAATTATTTTCGAAACTCTAATTTTTTTTTTGAATTGTGTAACTTATTGATGCGCTTATTCCATTAAAAAAAAAATTGCTAAAAGTTCTAGCCCATAATGAATTAATTAGCTTGGGTCCCTAGGAACCCCCCCTTAGGCACCACGGGAGTGTTGTTTTAATTGTAAAAATAAAAATTAGCAAAACCCTGTGCCAGAAATTATTTTTGCTTATGTATGTTCATAGCATGGAAACAAAATTAATTACATATCAGGAAAAAATAATTAACCTTATATGTGCTGAAAAGGAAGCGATTCCATCTCGAGCGACTGCACGCCAGTGCTATTACAAACCTATGGCAAATAAAAAAGCTGGCACCACAAAAAATACAAGAATGTACAAAATGGTAATGTTGGTTAAATATGTGTAAATTGTCCTTCTAAGCAGAGTAAACATCAAAATGATTTGCAATATGTTGCTGTGGAAGCAGGGTCGCGAAAAAACATCATGCTACTTTTTGATCAGCGATGTTTCCGCATTTCGAAAACAATGATTTGCCCCTAATTTCCAGACGATAAAACCGGAAATCATTTTATATTGCACCTTTGGCCTTGTCTATGCCCCCTCAAAGGTGGTATGAGTTTCATTTGAAATTTCCCATCGGAAAGTGGTTTCCTCCTCCTTAGGGGGGGGTGGGTTCCATGGACCCCCCACCCCAAGAAAACCTTTTTCATTAAAAAACAAAACACTTAAGTGTTAAGAACTCTCCTCTCTCCTCGTTGATTTAAGGAGGTTAGCAGGCAGGTCTCATGTCCGGACATAGGGGTGCTTCACATAAGATTACTGTCAGCACCACATACTTAAACTCTTCATATTAAAAAGGCAATATCCATCTTTATCACGGCTCTTTGTGTGCAGGAGCCGTGTATGCACACAGCAATCTATGAAACATGCTAGGTTACACCTGGACAAACAATTGCTACAGAAGGTTTTTTTGCTGTAACTAACTAGTAGTAACGCTCTCCCCGGCCCAAAACAACATATCAAAGGTAGAAAACGGGAAGCCTTGCAAGACATGCTATTTGCATTTATATTACGGGGACGTATTGCCCATTATTAATTTCGACAAATGTGTATAGATTTCATTTTCCTGTTTAGTCTTGAACATTTATGCATGCCTCTGTCTGCAAAATATGTCACACTTGGCAATTGAAATATTAAAGTGGGAAACGATGGCCGCATTCTCCTGCCAAATTCATTTTTGCATTCTAAACGATTTGTTAGACAATCCGGATATGGGAACTCTTATTTAGCAAATTATTTATTAGAGATATGTAATTCAAGCACATTGGGTCAATTAGATAACGAAGATGTGGCAAGTGGGGAGGGGGCACTCCCTATCTGAAGTGATTGGTAAATGTGCGTCGGCCAGGTGAAAAGTATGGTCCTTTCAGTAAATATCCCGAATAAATAGGTATTCGGTACACAGCTGAATTAAAATGTGAATCATCATTCGTATGACACTTTCAAGGAGGGCCATGAGCTAACACCTGAACGTTAAAATAGAGTGCCCTCTTCCAGAGTTCAAATTGCTACGAAATTATAAAATTGGCTGCTATGAAATTAATAAATTTGTTTATTGTTTTTATGTTTTTTCTTTTTTTGAATTTGGGTGTTAAAAATTTTTTTACAGGAAGAGCGTTTTGTTTAGGATAACGATTTCTCTCAAAATGAACAGGATCGATTGTAGACGCCCACCAGAACTTTCCTCGGTTATTGGACACAAGCACAAAAGAAAACAGCAAACCTTGTTATTAACTTGCCTGACTATCGTCCTTTTCCCCCATAGAACACCGTGCTTTTGACTTTCTGTCGTGCACGACAGAAAGTACTAAAATCCTCATATTTTACATAATACGGCGTCTCGGCTTATTCCACTTCAGGTGGGATCTACTCACATTGAAAGCATTTCCAAATATGCAACAAAACACGGTTCGAAAAAAATTGGGGCGCCTTCTTTCTGGAAATCTCCTCAATGTCTCTTTAAAAAGTGATAGGCCCTACTTTTAATTGAACTTTTGAAAAATTGGGTAACAGGAAAGAAGAAAATCTGGGGTCATTGAATATCTGAAGATATTAAAAGTTCTTGGTAATCGCCCGGTTAGTACGGTAGCCCAAAAAGGGAGCATGGGTACAAAGCACAGTTTGAAAAGAAAAGGGTTCTGCCCGAGGGCACATTACTGTCGTAACCGTAGTGGAGGCTCCCCTCATTGTCTCTCATTTTTTACCGTGAACTATCACCACCACCCCCACTCTCCAGTCCCATAATCGTCCTGTACATCCTGGAGATTACAATCTAAGCATGGGCCTGCAGACACCTGTTCACTTGCCACCAACGAGACAACAGAAATGGTATGTACATGAAGGACTTCATAAAACAGTTTAACTTTATTGCCACTAAAACGAGATCCAAAAACCAAACAAGTAGACTGTGGGACACCTCGTAACGCCAAATGGGGAACTTGGCCCAGCTGGGTTCATTCTGGTCAAAAGAAGTGGATTAACAGAGCCTACAAAACTTTTGAAGTTGTTAAGATCTTATCATAATTGTCTGTGTATGGGCAAGATAAGTCATCCTTGTAGTACAAAAACCCCCTCCCAACTTCCCGGAAAAGACTCGCGTGACGGAAGGTATAGTGGGAAATACAAACAAAGCTTTGTTTGAGCAGTATACCGAGCATCATGACAAGTTAAACACTCTTGTTGACAAGCTTGAAGACAAAAACTCCAGCAGAGTAGAATGTAAATGCCTCACCAGCCACGCCCAACAAAGAAATAATACACTGGAGATGATACCTAGGAGAAAGAAGACCGACTTCTTCTGCCTTTGGCCTCAAATGAACAAAGTCAAAAGCTAGAAATGAACTAGAAAAGCACCATACTAAATCCCACGTAGAAGTTCATCAAGCACAAACGTGATGCTTGCTAAGCCTGCGCTGATGATGCTTACATCGTGGTGCTTGAGGGGACATGGTTAAGTCCAAGGCTGAAGCGCTTGACACACATCTTGAAAACAACCCATGCTGCTGCTGGGAGGACGTGAGGAGTATCTTGACAAGAAAGCTACCCCACCCATCAAAGGTGAATCAGCTGATGAGTGCCTTAACATAGGGTTTTAACACTTCACCATCTCTCTAACCTTGAAAACCCGATTCAGAATATCTAGCAACCAACCTATGATGAACCTTTCTTCATCACAAGATAGCAGACACTGGACCTTTCATTATAGAGGAGTTCAGAACTGCCTGCCGAAACAGAACAACCCCAGACCCCTGGTCCTATCATTAGATTTTGGCTGGATTTAAAAATTGAATACAACAATCCGAAGTGCAAAATACGAACGATTTTGACGATTCGTTGGTCTGTCAGCCAGCCATGGGTGATCACATTACTTTACTCTTTCGTTCAGTGACCCTATTGTCATATCTCCAACAAAAGCAAAAAAATATATAACCCATGGAGTCTCCTCTCATATCTGGAATATTTTGGGATGAAAAAAAAATCTTTTTGGTGAAACATGTTACATACATACAACATCTGAATTTCCTGTAAGATATAGGCCGCCAATACGTTTGACTACCAAAGACAAAAAAACAGATTCACGGATAAAACGCCCTCGTAAGATCAACACGTAACTATACGACGTCAACTATTGTTTGTGGCTCCAACTGAAATGTTTGTGTTGTGAATATAATCTTCATTTTTGCGATTCGTGCAAAAATTTTATTTCATTATTATTACCTCTAATTGAATTAATTTTCACAAATTATATCACGGTCAGTTTAGGAGCGAGGCAAAATATAGTCCTGTTTATCTGTCTCGGGTAGAAGAGATGCCTTTTAGATGACAAAAGCAGGGTCTACGTAGTGGGTTTATAACGGGAATCCATTCTAGAGTTTGGGAAGAGGTTGAAGAAGTTTTTTTTATAGTTTGAGGGTGCTGAATCAGAATTTTTGGGTCCAACCTCCTGGAAATGTGGGGAACTTTGTAAAATAAGGGGGTAAAATTGTACAGGGAAATAGGAGTAAAGTAGTAATACATTTGGTGTACATTTTACAACAATTTGACCCTCCTTTCAAATTTACCCCTTGCAATATTACCTACCCCCCTTATTTTACAAGTTTCCCCACATTTCCGGAGGTTGGGAACCCACAAATTCTGATTCAGCACCCTCAAACTATAACCAAAAAAAAAAAAAAACATCTTCAAACCTCTTCCCAAACTTCGAGAATGGGATTCTCGTTTATACCCTACTACGTATACCCTGCTTTTGTGTCATCTAAAAGGCGATCTCTTCTACCCATAAAAATTCTGATTCAGCAAACCTTCAAACTATAAAAAAATCCTCAACCTTCTTCCCCAAACTTCTAGAATGGGATTCTCGTTTCTAACCCTACTATGGGTTGTTTATTTCTCGAAAAGGACAACAACTAGCCTGGATTCATGTTCTTAAAGTAAACTGCAATTATAACCTCCAAGTTTGCACATTCATTGTAGTCTCTTGGCTGGATTCATTCAATTGAATAATCTAAAACCTACGGTACTTTTGAGGAAAGAATGTATTGTCTCATAAAAATTTGCAGTCCATAAGACCAATACAAAATGCTTTCTTGACCGCTCTAGCACCGCAATTGCCATCATTTTTCCTTGTTTGTTGGTTTTTACTGTAGCAGCTTGTCTTTTACATGATTGTGTTCAGTTGGCTGGGTTGCTGTAAAAATATAACCAAAGTGTTCATCTTGTATGCAAGGATTTTAAAAGGTATAGTTTTGTACGACCTATAAACCCCGGGGGGGGGGTTCTCAGTTCTTTTTTACTTTTGCGCTTGGTTAGGGATGGCGGGGCCGGGTGGTTTTTGAAACACTACCCCGAAAATACTACCAAAAATGACGGATTGCTACCTTCCTTATACACCCTGCTGTTGGTGAAGGTTTTTGTGGGGCAAGCCCCAAACCTGAGAGAAAACTCACTGTTAAATGTCTTTTGAGCCATTCTGGCAGCCACTATTTTTCACATTTGTGGATTGTAAACATTGGAAAATTCACTTGCAAAAGAAAATGCAAAACCCTTTCATATACCAATTTAAAAGAAAAAGGGACCGTTCCAATATGCCAAAATCGCCGAAAATGCAACCCTTCTCGGCCGCACATCACGTACCCCCTTTTCCACTAAGAACCCCCCGGGCCCGGGGGCCTATCGTATGGTACGGGTAGAAGACAAAATTCGACAAAGGTTAAATCGTTAATATTACATCGATTTCTTAAAAAATATTCTCAGTAATTGTTAACTTTTACAGAGATTGCATAAAAAGTGTTAGCACTCTTTGTCCCGGTTATGAGGTAACTGGACAAAACAACCCGTCAATGCCATGACTTTAATGATCGCTGAATTTTAGAAAAATGTGTTAGTGTAAATTATTTCGTTGCAGTCTGTGAAGAAAGATGAAACAATTGCATTGTTAAGAAATCGGAGCAATATTAAAGATTTTACTTTGTTGTGACCTTTGACATTGACGATTTTTGTCAATCACGTACCCATACGTTGTAGGTAGTAAGAAAACTATACCTTTTTTTAATACTTGTAACAACGAACAATCTTTGGTTACCTGTTTACAGCAATCCAAGCATTTTTCATTTTGACCCTGTATTTGGATTATCCCCTCAGGATCCGCCAACACCCTAACCAGGGGCACTTCCGATGAAAATAGTTACCTTCATAGAAGACAAATTACTATGAATCTACCAATGAGCTCTGCTCTCACGGTCACGGAATTTGCTCCAGATGAACAAACTATACCGCTACTCTAATTCAAGCACCATATGAGATATAATTCTTTTTCTTCATGGCATTCATTCACAAGATGCCGGGCTTCCGCGCTACAGAGATTACAAGCATCATTTTTATCACTAACAACAAATTTTGCCTCCTCTAGATTAGAGGAGATGGAAATATCATCAAATTGTCACAAGAATAGTGTCAAATGCTTAGGCCATGATATCGTTCGTGTTTAGGATTTTTC
>JAMKCH010020963.1:0-21285 GCA_023653785.1 Ophioderma brevispina
TTTTTTTAAAGGTAGGTTGTTTTATGTCAGGGGTGTCTCCATATTTTGGGCTGGGGGTAAAATTCATACTTGCACTTTTGTGCAATAACACATCCCCCTAATTGGAGATTGCTACACAAATCAGCTGACCCGTGACGGGGTTGAATTGTCACGGTTGGATGGTCGAGGGATCTTCTTGATAGCAGTTATGTAGGTCCCCGCCAAATTATGTCGCAGTCTCCTCCCCTGATGAGGACACTCCCCCTATTTTTGTGTAAAGGAAGCAGACATCCATGGGGAAGGACGCCCCTAGTGTCTGGTAGGGAAAACAGCGACATCATAATATTTCACTAATTTCACTGTGTGAAGCAATGGCGCAAAGTTCAAAAGTGTCATGCTATTTGTGCCGCGTTGCTTGAATATTTTACAGCATTTATAACACATTTTCATTTTTTTTTCATTTCCTATAGGAAAGAATGTTATTTTGTAGTGATTTGCCTTAGCATTATAGGGACATTAAAAAATTGACAGCCTCATCCCTTTATACCCCAAAAAAAAAAAAAAAAAAAAGATGGCAAGGACCATTCCTGGTATGGTTGGGCGGTGGTTATCGATTCCTCTGTGGGTTTCCTGCAGACATAGGACATCGCATTGGAGATTGCTACACAAATCAGCTGACCCGTGACGGGGTTGAATTGTCACGGTTGGATGGTCGAGGGATCTTCTTGATAGCAGTATTGTAGGTCCCCGCCAAATTATGTCGCAGTCTCCTCCCCTGATGAGGACACTCCCCCTATTTTTGTGTAAAGGAAGCAGACATCCATGGGGAAGGACGCCCCTAGTGTCTGGTAGGGAAAACAGCGACATCATAATATTTCACTAATTTCACTGTGTGAAGCAATGGCGCAAAGTTCAAAAGTGTCATGCTATTTGTGCCGCGTTGCTTGAATATTTTACAGCATTTATAACACATTTTCATTTTTTTTTCATTTCCTATAGGAAAGAATGTTATTTTGTAGTGATTTGCCTTAGCATTATAGGGACATTAAAAAATTGACAGCCTCATCCCTTTATACCCCCGAATTCAACAAAAAAAATGTGTTTACGTGTCAAACCAAAGACGAATTCAAAATTTGAGATTTCATGGTCGGCCCCCAATCTGCTACGTTGAGAATAGCACCAACTGGCGTCTGGTAGAAGCGTTACATCATTTGCCGTACAAAATAGAGGGAGTGCCTTATCTTAAGATCGATAATCTTTGAAATCACAGAAAATATGGATGACTTATAGGCGGACGCAGAGATTTTTGGGGGGGGGGGGGGGGGGGAAATAAATTTTTTGGTGTAGTAATTAAAAAATAGTCATCTAGAACTAAAGATAGTCACTTAAACAGGCTCAATTCCAAAATTAGAGATGAATCGTATTTTTCGTTTTCATGCAGTAAACATTTATGCAAAGTATAACAGTGCCATAGGATACTGTGTATAACGAAAATTCCGGATCCGGAATTTTACAACAAAGTTGTGATTTTCTATATTAAGGACTTCAATTTGAGCATAGTTATTTCACACAGTGATTAGTATATGGACAAGCTTTATGTATCTGCAAAAAACATGATTTGTTTGAAAATTGAGTGCGCCCTCATCGGGAAATCTCTGAGTCAGCCTTTAATATCTCTCGTTGCACCTATAAATTATTTTGTCAGCAATTTAAACAAATTTTCACACAATAATTATAACACATGTTTTCACAAAACACCATTTCTTTTTTGCAGACATTTTATTGTTTCAACCTTTCATCAATAATATTGTGTAACTGCACAAACTGCACTCCAATTTGAACTTGGGCAAATGAACCATGAGAATATCACGTCCTTTGGAGGGGATGTACAGTGAGGTTCATACCTGTACATGTTAATCAGTCAGTTTTGAATAAGAGTAGAGTGTAAACCCCTGGCTCACTATGAGCTAGTAAAATCTCAATTCCCTTGGCACAGTTCAGTAGCTTTCATTCACTAATGTATTTAGAAAATACACCCCCTGGTTTTTGGGTATGATATATGATCCCCAGATCACACAAGGTCAGTTCATGTCAATGCATGTACAAGTGCAATGCACTGAACTGTGTCCCTGGTGGATGAGCATATTGTAACTCATAGTGACTGTCCCAAGCCATCCTGGAACACTGGGCATAATTCCCAGCTGTTTGAAGGTCTCATTTATTACGACAAAACAAGGATTAAACAAAAATTGCCAGCGACACACTTGACAACTGATTTGGATTATTTAGTCCACTAACTACATCCAGTGTAAATTTTATGAAATTTCTTTTAAAAAAATAGTTTCCACGTCTTTCTATGGTGAATGGGCATATAACATACAAATTATGGCCTTTGTAGGCCTATATCAGGCGCGGATCCAGGGAGGGGGCGGAGGGGTCTCGCGTCTCCCGGTAATTCTGCAAATTCTTGCAAAATCAGCCCATTTTGGACAGGTTACAGCCTTTAGCCCCCCGGTAATTTTGACGTTTTTCAAATCCTGGATCCGCCCCTGTATATGCCAAGATTACCACAATGGATTTTTCTGATTTTGTGGAGATAATAACTCTTGCATGTCCCCTACCTCTATAAGTTGTCAGAATTGTGTCGCCACTGCTTAAAATTGTTCAAAAGAGAATTTGCACGGGGTCAAACAGCTGTAAATATGCTCCTGCTCGGTTGGCCCCAAATTAGGGGTGTTGAGTAATATCTGAACCCAGAGGGTGTATTGAGTCAATCCCACAATGCACCAGTTTGGGAAAATTTCACCTCAATAGGGTCATGTGATCCCACAAAAATCCTATTCTTAACACATAAAAACCTTTCACTTTTATGCTCATTTTATCCATCAAAGCATTAGTACTTGGGAATTTTTAGCATGATCATGAAATTTCTTGTGGTTATTTAACTTTTGGAACAATTTTTATCCCTAAGTACTGACATGTATTTAGTACAGTACAGTATGGGCACATTGCAATGTATTATGGGATTGGTTCAAAACACCCTCTGATCTGATCTGCTACATAGTAAATAATCACAGCAGCTGAAAGGATATCCTATATCCAAACTCCAAAGGGATTTTTTTTTTCAAAATATTTCAATGTTCAACCACTTGTACTTTATTCTTTCAGTATCTACTGAAGTAAAAAGAATTTGGACATGTTTTCCCTCACTTTTGGTCCTGTCAATAGCAGCTGTGGTCTGCTTTTCCAAATGGTACAGTTTAATTTTGGAATACCTCTGTTAAACAAGTTTTGCAAGAATGTGTACATAGTTGTCAGTAATGGTTGTTTCAAATTGATGTTCAGAGAGCTCGGCAAACAGATTCAAATTGGAACAATTGGCAGGGTTGGCCGGTATTTCCCGCCCATGAAATACCGGGCGATAAATACCGGTATTTACTGGTAAATACCACCAGGCATATTTTGGCCAAACTGGATATACTGGTAAATACGGGAAATACTCAAAGAGTGACATTTTTGATGTACAAGTTCGAACTGGCTGGATGCAGAACATCCTTTAATTACTACATGGCAGCTTTGATTCTAAATTCTATCATTCATTTATTAATTTTATCCTAGTGTAGCTGGTCCTGTTTCATAGAACCAAACAATTTGTCAAAATAATGTTAAGACCCAAATTTAGATACTTCTTGTTGGTTTATATTAATAAATCCTTTATGAGTGGAGTTGAATTAAACCATTCAACACCCCGAATTACCACAACATTTATAGACGTAAATATCAGTTATTTGAGTTAACAACCCAAAAAGGTCTTCAAATCGTACTTACATCCTATAGTATTTCCCAGGTACGTCCCGGGATTTTGCCCACTATTTGATTTTTCCCCCGCCCTAGGGTGTAAATACTAGTATTTTTTTCCTCCCCGGAAATTGCACACCAACCCTGACACGTATGACAGGAACAGCTGAAGAAAGAACTGGGAATAAACCACACCTATAATTTCCCTGGGCCTTACGTAAAACAGCAGACAATCTTTTATCATACCATACAACTAAGGAGAGATCAAAGGATAACCGCCTACCTGGTATAGGTTTTCTATCAGGGTCAGTGAGCGCGTATTCAGCGCGCACTACCATTATATCCTGTCAGTGGTCGCGTTACCTACTCTCGCCTTATCCATTTACAGAGCCGGTGTGCTTCTTTGCCTTTACGCATTGGGCATAAAATTTTGGTTATAATACTTTAATGGGGAAAAAAAAGTTGTTTTTAATAAAGAACGACGCGTTTTTGTTATTATAAATACTTTTGAATGACTTAGTGGTATGATAAATTCGTTATCGGGTGAAGCATAACTCTGATACGGGGATTAAGCTTAGCCCCATACGGGTTTCAGCCTTCGGCTTCACCGCCGGCATGGGGCTGTCGCGCATGGTAAATTCCCCGTATCATAGCTCTGCTTCATCAGCCCGAAACTATATCAAACATCGTCCACTGAATAATTACCAGTTTAAAGAAAAATAAAACAAACAAAACAAACCACAACACCTGGGGACGTTCCCATGGTCATTTTTTTTTCAATAACCAGTGAACACATTTTTTTCAACTTTCAACCCACACACAGAAATGCAAGTGGTGAAAATTTTGACCACTCACTCATGCTCCTGGAGCATAGTTGTGGCAACCGTTCCAAGCATAGCCTATTCAGTATATGGAGTGCTGACACACAATAGCAATTAGCGACTTATTCCCGTACATGTATAAGGATTAAATTGCAAATCTGCATACCAATCCTCAATCCCTCGCTGGGCTTGTGGTTAGGTAGCTTAACTCATGATATAGTGGTCTGGGGTTTGAATCTTGCTACTGCCTCTTTTAAAATTTACAAAATTTTCATTATTATTTTTCAGGTTATATAAACATTCTAATTCTAAGTTCAAAAAAAGATAAGAAAAAATAATAATATGCTGCCTTTTGAGGTTGTGGAGGGAGACCTGCTCTCCTGGATCATAGTGGTGGTCAAAAACTACTGTGTGCCAAGAAACACAATGTGATGCTTTTACTAACCACCTTGATCTTCACGCAACTTAAAGGACAGTGTCAACCCCACAGCAGCCGACAACATCCGCTGAGCTATTGTTAAGACTGTCATTATTCCAATAAGAGTCTCTTCAACTGACTTTAGTAGGCGTTGTGGAAATTTGATATCGGTTGTTTAATTATAAGGTTTAAAACAAAAATATGTGACCGTTAGAATTTTTGGCTGTTGAAAGGGTCGGGTGGTATAAAAGGAACCATTTTGACAAAATAATTTCTACACGGTCATCGATTTTTCTGGGAAACTGCGAGTAAATTTTCCGTGTTTTGAACAGGGACAGTTGCGTAACCTGATGTTGGTGTAATCCAATAGCAACAGCGGGGAGTTTGGCTGGCTGCTGTTGTCAACCCTACGTTTCTGGGTGTTTGTTTTGGCTTGTCTTTGCAAATATTTGCTCGATGTGTAAAAGTATACATTTCTAGACAAAGTAATTAGAACGATGACTCCGATACTGGCATCGGATAAATGTGCAACTTGCCTCTTTTTGAGAAAAATACAAAAAAGCAAGGTTTTTGCCCCAAATTTTTGGACAGTTTAACAAAAACAATTTGAATGTTCTGATTCCTCATATCATATTTAATAAACAGGACAAATGTCTAGGAACATTTTTCTCATTTTTTTTTTTTTAAATAGGCTTAGTAGTTTTTCAAAAATTAGAAAAGGTGTTGAAAAAAAAGTTGTAATTTTTACTTTTCTCTTCTTCTCCTCAAATGTGAAGAATATCTTTAATTAAAATCGAAAAATGAAAAATTGAGAAAACGTTCCTTGAGTAGACGATTGCTATCGTAGGAAGTTAAACATTACCTTTACTTCATATTTTGGGGGTTATATGTCTGCCAAATTTGCCAAATTTCGCCCAAAAGTGAACATGGCGAACAAATCCCTGTTAAATCAAATAATACACGGTCCTCGGACAGCATGGTCGTCTGCCGTCGCGGTTTGTATGATAGGCCTCATATGACTTGAACCTTGGCATGTAACCTCTGACTGCAACAACAAATAAGGGATCACATGGTGCACATATGACAATAGTTTGGTTCCAATTGAATTTCACTTTTCAATTGAAAGTCAATTTACATTTTCAGCATTCTTACAGAATTACCTCACATGACCTTGACCTCGTTGGCATGGGACTGTTAACCTCATCAACAAATGAGGGATCCAATGTTACTGACATAGGAATCAGTTTGGTTCCAACTGAATTTCAACTTTTCAATTGAAATTTTTAATTTTTTACATTTTCAGCCTTTCCTACAACTTGACCTCACGTGACCCCTTGGTATGTGACCTTGGGGCCTCATCAGGCAACTGCGGGATCCAATTTGCATCTATGATTTAAGTTTGGTTTAATCCATCAAAGTATTGCGGATTTATTAGAGGCAAATGTTTAACCCTTTTTAAACAAACAGACATCAACAAACAGTGGACAAAGTGACCCATATGTGTCTTCTGCCTTAAATGTGTAACAGAGATTTAGAGGCACCCAAATATTGTGTCCATAATAGTAATTTCATATCTATTTGACTCTCAATAGATTTCTTACGTGGATTTGGCTACCAGAAAGGTCTTTAAAACTTAAAAGGAGAGAAAAAAGGTGTTGATTTGAAAAACATCGGGGACTGATTTCGTATCTGCTCCTATACGAAAATTAGAAATTTCAAACCTTTTGTACCAAAGAAACCATTCTTAGTTAATCTTTCAGATGGGGATATTTTTCTGGAAAGCTTTACATCAGGCAAAAATCAGTATTTTGATTTTTTAGGGACACCTGATATGTGAAATCCTTGTTGCACCTTTAAGGCTGCGAGACAAAAAGTGTCTTTTTATTCTATTCAAGCTACTCCTCAAATAACTATTTTTGAACTTCAAAATTTCTATATAATTATATATATGTTAGTCCAAGGATGGAAAGCATTCTTTACGCACTATCTGGGTGAAATCAAACATCTTTTTGCATAATATTTAAACTCGCGTGTGATGCAATCCTGCCGTTGCGCTTGATGGTGTGGAACGGCGGCTTAATTCCCGCCATGAAGACATGTGCTTTTTGTGTAATTAAAAATGGTCAAAATAGCTGATCCAGGAAGGGTTTGTCTGCGTGGATAAACCTTGTTGGTACTGATTTTAATTTAGTAAACCAATGTCATGTTTTAAAACTACGGCCAAAAACAGAATTTGTGTAAAAACTAAAAAGCACTCACCATTCAGTTGTGCTAAATACCTCATTTTGTGTTGTTGTCAGGAAGGGGGAGTCGGGCACATGTCTACTCAATTTGGGCATGGGGATTTCCATGCCTAAGGAAAAATAATGCTCCGTGGACAAGTCTGTTTTTTGCTGACTTATTGTTCAGTTGGACCATATCTTGAGAAACCACTCAACCAAAATGAAACAAAAAATTCAGGAAGAGCCTCAATTACCCATTCTGTATGATAAAATAAAATCCCTAGGATATCAAATACAGAAGTGGAAAATATCACTTTCATTGGTAAAGTTTTATGGGACCCTGCATAATTGCCACTTTTATCGATTGGCCTGAAGATTGACTTTGTCTTCAAATGAATTTCTTAAGAAGTTTTGGCATATGGGAAATAGGTCAAGATAAGAATGTGTATGAGGGATGCTGGATGTGGAATGACGATCCATCCCTAAACATCATGTTAGCCAGGGTAGTCTGTTCTTCCATTATTGTCCCTGAGGTGGGGAAAATAGGTTGTCTTTTGCGTCTTGGGGGAAGAATTTGATGCCTAAGGTGATTGGAACATGTTAAATTTTGGGAAAAAGTGGATTCAAAACAAATTTGATTTTCTGTGCCCCCCCCAATAGAAACCCTGATGTTAGCACCCAACTTCATTTCATCAGGGAAGTGGCACGATGGCCATCGCACGTCAATGATCACAGCTAGGTATCTCACTGTCTTGCAGTCTTTTAAAACACTCTCACTATGAGCTAGTAAAGCTCAATCCCTTGGCACAGTTCAGTTAGTCATTCATAATAAAAGTATTTAGAAAATAAAACCCCTGGTTTTGGTATGATATATGATACACCAGATCACACAAGGGCAGTTCATGTCAATGTATGCTACAAGTACAACCCACTGAACTGTGTCCTGGTGGATGAGCAATTGTAACTCATAGCTTCTCCTTACTAGATTGGCTCTTCTGCACCACTCATGCAATCAATGCGAACCCCCTCGCTCGTTCAGAAAATATCCCAAAGGAATTTTCCATGGAGCCATTTACACATAGGGCCAGTAAAACCAGGGCATCTTTGACATAGGATGTCGTTCATCAAATACCCCCAGAGCCCACACACCAACATGACAGTTGATATTCTACCATTGACATTCTCAACATATCAACAGATCGCCATATCATTTGTAGCATGAACAGAACATATTGTCTTTTCAACCCTTTTTTTCATTTCTTCTGCATTTACTTTTAAAGCAGCAAATGCTGACTTAGTAAACCCTGGATCACCGTCTATTTCTGCATACCAAGTTCTGATTTGGCTAGGGGTGAGGCAAGGCCACATCAAATGTCTCTCTCACATACTCATAAGCTTTGGTTGAGTAAAACTGCAAAATAATTTGCAAATACGCTTTATACTTTGATTACCACCAAATAGGTGGGGAATTAATCGGTTGTTATCGTTCCGCGCGTAAAAGCCAGCCAATATACCCGAGCGTTTGCACGGAATTTGCGCGCGCCACGCAAAATACACACACTGCGTCTCTTGTGTTGTCTGGCGCCTACATGATTTCATATCAGTTCACACTGTTATGAGACCCGCCTATTTGGTGGTAATCAAAGTAACTTCTTCAGGATAAGCCCCAGGTTTTCTTCCCTCTTTGCTTTCTGTTATTCTTTCAAATATTTCCCTTGGAACTGTGCTAAAATTCGAATCCCAGCATTTCTGCGAAAGTTGTAGAGATCATTTTTTTTTCCCGTAAAGAATCTACAACAGTCTTCAAGTTGGACACTTTTTGTTTCAGTCTTCTTGTTCTTTGTCTTTCTATCCTCAAATTTTTCTGACAGATTTCTAGCTTAACAGCATTTTGATCCATCTTACGCTTAAGTTCTCTTGGAGAGTCAACGGTAGCATAGGAATGGTCGCCCGTACTATCAAATGCTAATTCTCTATCACATGTTGAGGGTGGATGTGATTCATCAGATGTCGAGGGTGGGTCTACTTCAGTGGATGTCGAGGGGGGTGGGTCTACTTCAGCAGATGTTGAGGGTGGGTCTACTTCGGCAGATGTCGAGGGTGGATCTACTGCAGCAGATGTCGATGTGTGTCCAACTGCAGCAGATGTTGAGGGTGGATGACTATCAGGAGACTTGGGAATCTCAGTTTATCTGGGGTGCCCAAGCGGCTTACGCTTCTGATCTTCTGCATTGGAAAGAGAAGGAAAACATATTAAACACCCACCACGTCACAGGGTATTCGCTATAGGAGGGGGGTCACGTGTATTCCAAAGTGGATATCAATGGGCTTCGTGTACAAAAACGTGTAATTAAGGGTCGTTGTTTTTACATGGGGGCATGTACGCCGCGTACATTGTTTTTAGGTTGTCAAAAGCGTCAAATCAAAATTGGGTAATTATTTCATTCGAAAATTACATTGTTTGGGGTGTGAATTTCTTGAATACTTGTAAAAAAATCGCATAAAACTGCTGAAAATAGTGATTTTCTTTCTTCCCAAATTTTCTCCTTCCTTCCCATGCATGTACCCACAATAGCAGGGGCGGATTTAGAGGGCGCACCCGGCGCGGCGCCCCCTCTATTTTTGGAACATACAGGGCGCCTTCCGCATAAGCGCTAGGCGCACTGAATCTAGAAAAATGACTTTTTAACGCACAGAACGCCATGTAGATCTAAGATAAGGTACAGGGCGTCGGCTGTCGTGTAGATCTAGTTTTGTGGCGCCTAAAATTGGCCGCCCCCTCTATTGAGAAATCCTGGATCCGCCCCGGGCGCCGCATAGATCTTGGGCCGCACTGTAGATCTATAAAGGCGGTTCTCGACACCACAAGTGGCCGCCTGGTTGCGCATCACTTGCTTTATGATTAAGTTTGGTGCAAATGATGATTCGAAAGGAACAAAGGCACTGGAGAGAAGTGTTACCAAGGTCACATTGGGTCACAAAGGTCACATGAGGTCACCAGTCACAAAGGTCAACCCCACCCCGCACAACCTTCCCCCGACGCACCCTTCCCCCGACCGCACCCTGCCCCCTCCCTGACACCCCCCCCCCCCTCCCCTGCACATCCCACCCTGAACGCCTAAACCCACACCTTGCACACAGAGTTGTGGAGGGCCAAAGGGGACAGAAGTCACCAAGGTCACATAGGTTCACTGAGTCACAAAGGTCCATGAAGTCCCAAGGTCACAAGCACGACGTCACACAGTCACAAATTCAACCAAGGTCACAGAGGTCACATGGGCCACAAAGGTCACATATCCCAAGGTCACAAGAAGTCACCAAGGTCCACAAAAGTTCACCAGTCACACAAAGTCACAAAGGGTCACAAAACAAGTCACATGACGTCACCCTGCCCCTCGCCGACGCACCCCACTTCCCCAATGCACGTACCCCCAACACACACACCACCACCACCCCGACCCACCCAGATGGCACACCACCCGATCCCTCCAGACGCACCGCCACTAACACCCCACCCTTCCTCGCCAACATCCCCCCCGGACTGCCCCTCCCCAACACCCCCCCCTTCCCCTCCCCCCCTGTGCCCCTCCCCAACACCCCACCCTTCCCCTCCAGATGAGTCACACACAAGATGGATGGTATATTTTTGCATGTATCAAAGGAATTTCGCATATCCGATGACATTTTAGCGATTAGCAATTACGCATATTTAATTATCTGATTTACATACCTAGCCACGGTACAGAAAGTTAAAATGGCAAGAAGATGCCCGCACCATAATGGGTTCTCATGCAGTGAAGGAAATTTGCATATACCGCTGTACGTTCAAAATAGTGATTACCTGATTTTTGCATATTAATCAGCGCATTGCATATGTAATGTGTTCCTAATATGCCAACATCTAATCCGGTCAAGAACTCTTTAACCCCTTCCTTCCACAGCTACATCATGATAAGCCGTACGGAACTCCAGATAACTGGCACACAATCCTTGCGGGGGAAAGGATTATCATTTTGACCGTCCAATATAAGCTAATTAATCGTCTGAATATGCCAAAATGCGCCACAGCTACCACATATTCCTGCACCTCCGGGGGATCACTCTGAATCACCCTACCAAGTGTGAAAGATCGGATTCGCGTTTAGCCAGCAAGCATTCAAAAAAGGTTAATAACCGAAATGTCTGAAAAATATGCAAAAGCTAATTAATATTCTGAATAGTGCAAATCATGCATCCAAAAGCTACACATAAGTATTGCGCACCTCACTCTATCATCCGATCAAGTTTGAAGTAAATCGGGGTTGATGTAGCGTGGTAGCGGAAGAGATTGTAAAAGGTGTGTTAAGTGGCCGACTAGCTAACTACGGAAGGAAAATACGGACATACGGCACGGACGGACACACAAAATTTGGACTAGTATGTGCCTCCATGAACATTCGTTTCAGGCGACACAAAAAAAAATGCTTTTTAACGCACAGGACACCATGTAGATATCTAAGAATAACGGTTACAGGGCATCGGCGGTAGTGTAGTGTATGGTTAGATTCAGTTTTGTGGGCGCCTGAAAATTTTGGCGCCCCCTCCTATTGAGAATCCTGATCCGCCCCTGTATAGTACTGCAGTGTTACTCCAATTTGTAATTGCCACAGTGTATCCTTGGTATATGAGACTTATACATCACTGGGCATAGGAATTTGTTTGTGTACAATTAATTCCTTGCTTGAGGAAACAGTTTTCATGATCAATGTTAATTTCAAACAGGAAATTGTTAAATAAAAAAAAATTAAATGTCAACGATATAGAGACTGTTGGCCATTACCTTGTCTTAAAGGTGCAACAAGAGATTTCAAGTCATCCATATTTTCTGTGATATGTAGTGATTTCATATAGATTAGACGCTCAATAGATTCCCTACCTTTTATTTGGTTACAGAAATAACTTAAAATGAAAACAAAAGGTGATTTGTATATATATTTCAATAGAATACAAAGGCCCCAGATACGAAATTAGAAATTTCACAATTTTTTTACCAAAGAAACAGTTCTCAGCTTAATCATTACTGATGGGGATATTTTTATATACAGCTTTGCACAAGTGCCAAAATTTTCACATTTTTTCGAGACACCTGTTATTTGAAATCTCTTGTTGCACCTTTAAAAGGTGCTTGCTATACAAGAGCTCCTGCAGATCTTCATCATTCTACATCGATGTAGATTTCCAAAGTGCAAATTGGCACTACACAATCTGTCCATCCACATTTGAATTTGCACTGCGAGTCGCATACACTAACACACAATCGCATAGTGCACCTACGTGTAGTACATCCTTTATACCGTGCAATGCATTGATCGCGCATCTGTTATTGGTGTTATGCTACATTGTACGCTACAAGCTGTTCAAATTTTGAAAGTACTCACACAGAAACAGCATGTAAACAGTATTATCTACATTTATCTACATGTAGATCTCAGGAATGTACAATGAGGTATGCTCTTAGGTTGTGAGCCCCAATGATAGCAGTGCTCACAGACCACAGATTTAAAAATACTGCAAGTAAACTTGCATCATCCCCCTGCTAAGATGCCAGTCTGGAACATGACCTTTGACCTTGGTCCATGATCTTTGACATCATCAACACATGAAGGAACACCTATGTATTGCATCTTAACCCCAAGTTGAGTTGAAATAACCTTTAGGAGACGTGAAAAACGAAAACCTAACCAAACTGGAACACACAATGCATGCAACATGACCTCATATGACCTTTGACCTTGGTCTATGACCTATGACATCATCCACATATGAAGGAACCCTCCCCCCACCTTAACCCCAAGTCTGTAATAAAATTGGATTGATTCAGCCCAAATTTATTGGTCAAGCTATGAGTTGCGAAAATATTGGGCGAGACGCAGTCGAGCCCATATTTTAAAACTCATAGCGAGACCAATAAATATTGGGCGCAAATCATCCAATTTTATCATTATCATGTATAGGATCTGATATTATTGCGTATCGGACACCTCAAAGCATGATAATGGTTTAAATCAGATACACATACGGACATGCGCACTATTGCAAAATCCACCTCTGCTCTTCAAGCCAGGGGATAATAACAAAAGGGAGATTTCAAGCAACGTATAGATGAGTTGACATGTGACGTCAGTGCCGGGTAACGAACAAAGCACTGCCCGGCAGTATGTGGGAGCATCTGCAGGGCTTGTGCTTTTAAAATTTTCGCTCAATCAGGTGTGATAAGGCTATTGAATGCTGTAACAGTATGGGCAGATTCTTCGCACCTCTGACATGTCAGTAGACCAGGTGCTAACTTGTGTTTGTAAACATTGATGTCACCTCATCTATACCGCCTCATCAAATGCTTTACCACTGTGGAGCTCAATTTGGGGCTTATTTGATTTTTGCCTGAAAATATGCACATAAGATACAAACAACATGCACACATATGTCCCTGCAATCGTCTTGTGCAAGACTGTTTTTCCAGCATGTTTGAAATCCCGTGTTAACCCCGAGTTTCGGAGTATCTATTTTGGCTTGTAACTTGCAAACATTTGACTGTGGTATGTTAAGTACATTTCCAGAAAGTAATTTGGACGATTAATGTAAGATGGTATTTTTTTTTAAATACTAAAATGCATGATTTTGCTCCAAAATTTTCAGACAGCGTAACAAAAGCAATTGAATTTTAATGATTTCTTATGTTATTTTTGTCTAGGAATGTTTTTTTTTTCATTTTTAAATAGTAACTAAACTTTTTGAAATATGAAAAATGTAAAAAAAGTGATTTTCCTTTTTTTTACAAAAATTTTAGTACATATTGGAGAATATCTTTAGTAAGAAATACAAAAATTAAAAAATGAGAAAACTGTTCTTAGAGAAGGCCGATTGCTATCAGATATAGTTAGAGTATATAGTTAAACCTTAACTTTTACTTCGGTATTTTTAGAGTTATTGTGTCTGAAAATTTGCCATATTTCGCAAAAATTGAACATTGAGAAAATCTGTGTTTTTTAGTAAAAAAAGTGACTTTTCACACAATTTCAAGCTATCTCTTTCTGAAATAACTTTATTGTTGAACTTCAAAATTGAATATATTGTGTAAGTAATGAAAATACATCTTTATGTACAGTACTATCGAATCAAACATCTTGTGTTTACATTTTCAAATATTAATCAGAATCATCTTTTAAGGTGAGTGAGAGTTTTGCTCCCCTACAGAAAGAGCAATTCAAAAAAAATAACAATTTGTCTTACCTTTTTCAAAGTCAAACGGTCATGGAAGTTGAAAATTGTTGGCACTGCATCGTCTCTCAGTCTGACTGTGATTCCTGTCTTATCAAAGCACTCAGGAGAGAAATGTTTGGAACACAGGACTGTAAATTTGTTTGGGGTCCACTTGTCTCTCCTCATATTAAGTATCCAAGTTTGCAATATTTCTGGTTTACTTAAAGGAAACCTATGAAAGAATGGGAAGAAAAAAGTCACTTCATGCTTGAAAGATAATGTGGCATTGGAAAAGGATAAACGGAGCACGCATCATGACTTGATCCATCTTTGAAACTACTTCAGCTTTTTGACATTTCTTCTGCAAGTAGTCAATATGAGCTTTGAAGTTCAATTTACTGTCAAATATTAGGCCCAAGAATTTAGTCTGTGAAATAGGAGAAATATTCAATTTAGTTCTGGGTCAAGGTGAAGACGCCTTTTGTTGCAAAAATGGATACACACAGTTTTAGTTTTATAAAAACAGAAACCATTTTCATCTGCCCACTGTTGAATCTTGTTCAGGCAATTTTGCACCTGTCTTTCTATAGTGGCCATATATTTGATGAAGAATAGGAAATGGAGAAGTCATCCACAAATAATGACCTCTCCATTCCTAAATTGACCACTTTGGCAATCTTACTTATTACTATAATTCAAGAAATCTGTATGTATATGTATATTTGTCCACAAAAGGCTCCGTCAGTTTTGATCCATATTGCGCCAAATTCACATGAAAGGTGCATGAGGATACCGGACAATTTCTGACCTATATTTGGACGAAATCCATTCAGAAATGGCTGAAAAATCAATGAAAATACATGTGCTCGGTTGCTATGGTTTAATTACCATTTGTTTTGTAAGCATTACTAAATAAGCGGCGCGTATGGTAGTTACGCTGGCAACGGGCAATAACACGCAAGACGTTATATGCGGTACACAAATAACAGGCTCCTTATAGTGTAAACAGTGTGGGGAAAGAAAATGGTCAAGAACACGTCATGTTATTTTGCTTGGATCATGTTGTTTGTCGTACATGTATGTATGGATACTACGGGTTACCCCACAGAATTTTGAGAAGAAAAAAAATGAAATATGGGTAAGAGCAGAAATAATTGTGACTACACATTTGACATTTATTTTAACATTGGTCATTATCATATCATATCACTGAATGTGTAGTCACAAAAGGTTATGTGTAATTGGTTAGCCATTTAACAATTCTACTGCACTCACCTCCTCTCCAATCAGTTTCAAGCAGCATGCAACCAAAATGGTATATATCATCAATCCATCACATAGTATTATCCAATACTATCTCTTCTATCCAGTTTTAAGACTAAACATGCAGGAGGTAATTGTTTTTAGAAAAATCAGTGATTTTATTCTGCTTTCTTAAACACTTTACTTTTTGAAGGAGTTTGGTGCTGGTCAGATTTGGACAATCAAATTTCATACTTAGTTGCCAGCATTTTGACAAATCTTTTATTGTGATACTTCTAGACATATTATGTCAAATCTGAGACGCGTCGCCCTCCCCTGCTGCACCGATCGCAGTGAGTATTTGCGCCGAGCGTAGCACGCAACAGAAGTACAATTGACCTCTGCTGTATTGGCCAATCGCGCAAACGTATTACGTTACTAGGTCAAGTACAGCTGTGCATGTACGCAGTCAACGCACATCATTAAAGAAATAGCGACGCGTCTCAGATTTGATTCCAGACATACTGTAGTAGTAGAAGTGGTCCTTAAGATAAAATCAGGTAAATTTGATGGATTTGGAGGCTTTATTTTTATCTAAAATTGGTGGTGGCTAAATGGCTAACCAATTACACATAACCTTTTGTGACTACACATTCAGTGATATGATAATGACCAATGTTAAAATAAATGTCAAATGTGTACCGGTAATCAATGGACTAACTACACACTCAGTGATATGTACAAGGGTAGAATTTCGTAGCAGAGTGCGAGAATCGGACTTGATTCTCAAAATGAATTTTGCGATGAACATCTCATTCACTACTGTGTTAAATTCTAAAGTTTACGAGATCAACATTGATTCCCGAATTAATTTATGATAATCTTTGCGAGAATCGATTCTCGTCGAAATTCTGACCCTGGATCATGACAAATGTTAAATAAATGTCAAATGTGTAGTCACAATTATTGGGCTAAAATACACTCAGTGATATGATAATTACAATGTTAAATAAATGTCAAATGTGTAGTCACAATTAGGCCTAAAAAAAAATTGTTGATTGGCGTAAACATAGAAAAAAATAGGTAGGTAGGTCTGATTTTTTTGTAGGTCACTTTTCTGTCACACATCGTTTTTTTGTCATTTTGAAATGTCCTGCAATCCTTTAGAGTACCGAATTATGATGTCATTAAATTCCTGTTTTTGCATTTCAGCGTTTTTCATGACCATATATCATAAACATGATGGAAACTTTTTTTTGCACACAAAAAAATAAACATATTTAGGGTCGGCGGTAAAATAGGGTCAGTCGTGTTACGCCAATCAAACAATTTTTTTTAGGCCTTATTGGGACTATTTGCAAAGGCCTATTCATACTGTGCTAATATTGATTGTTAACCACTAAATGGCGTTTTTTTGTTTATATCTTGGGAAGAAATGGATAAATGTGAGGGCTCAAATTTCAGGAGACAATGAGTTAATACGGCCTTTCATCTGATATCAAAATCATACTACTTCGGGTAAATCAGGGGGGATCCCAAGACGATCGGAAGACGGCACATAGATGATAGTTTTCTGTCAGCACAGACAGAAATCAAAGATGGTTTCTATTCCATGGGGAACGTTACGTCAGCAGTCAAGTTCAAACAAGGTGTGCGGTTTTTTGGCACAAAGGCTGTTTTGTGCATTAACCCTTCGAAGCGTTTCTCGGTAGGTGGTCTACAACCTATCCGTGAAATTTGAAGAGAAATTTGTATCCTAAAAAAATCTCCTCCTGTCACTTTGAGATGAAATCAGGATTTCCCAAACTTCATAGTTTTTTTTTTCTTCAAAGTCAATTTCGCCACCGACGTCTATGGGTCTTTCCATTCCTATATATTAAGGGAGCGGTCATTATTTATGCCAGGGGGAATTGGAGGATTTCAACTTTTTTCGGTAAAAATTTTCTCGTTCCCCCCATCGCTTCCAGTTCAAAATTTCACGTTCCCCCTTGATCATTCTGATTTCCCCATTTAAAAGTCATGTCCCCCGCTATCGTTGATGAAAAATTTCACGTTCCCCCCTCTCTCTTACAAAAATTTTTCGGGTTCCCCTAAAATCCTCCACCCCGGCGAACTAATGACCCCTCCCTAAAGCCTCGTGATCCACAACCTCGTCCCCGACTTACCTAAAAATTTGGATTTTATATTTCGACCGTTATGTAATCCATGTGTATCTATCTTAACGTGCAATTCCGTCGCATCTGTAGAAATTCGGCATTTTGGTAATTTTCTGTCCGTAACCGGACAGAAATTAGTTATTACAGCACGTCCCAGTGGCCTATGGGCCATAGCCTAGGAAACAAGCAAATTGGGCTCATAACACAAAACGCACGCTCAAATCAACTCAAATTTTGTGAAAGCTTTTCTATTAATGAATACTATGAACAATGCAATATAAACTTAGGTGCGGGAATCACAAAATGCACCTTTAAAATATAGGCACTGGCACTGAGTCTACACATGTACATGACTAAAAGGTCCCAACATGACTCTTCTCTTAGAGTCACCACTCTGCCATTACAACTGAGTGTACACGAAATTGAAATTTCTCATGAGGATTTAACCCACAAACTCTACTTCTATACGCTTTTACCTTGCATTTGTAGAACATGGATATTGTGAGTAATTAATGCCGGCTTATCATTTTCAGAGAAAAAGAGGTGAAAAATTTTGCTCCATCCACTCCCTCATGGGAATTTCATTGACATCGACCTTCTATGGCAGTGGTTGGTACCCAAATACGAAGTATTTGGGTAACCTATGGACTATAGTCCGAGTAATAATTGTTTGAACTGACTGGAACAATCTGCTGCATGTGTGCGTGAAGTCGCACTGCTGTCATGGCTGTAGACAGTCGCGTTAACACAACGATTAAAATAGCACGCGATACGCCTGTGTACAGGTCGCAAATCGTAACTGTACTGCGTACGCTTAGTTGTCAAACAATATACGGTGAAAGAACCCTATAGTACATGACATGGCACCACCATGCATGCCCGGGGGGGTGGTTCGTTAGTGAAAAAGGGGGTAACGGGATGTGTGGCCGGAAGGCACAGGCTATATCACGGCCCGCCGTGGAGTAGCGCCCGGTTGTTAGCTGCCCGGCAGCCGTGTATGTAGTGGAGCCCCTCACTGCCGAGGCTACTACACGGCAAAAAGCTGCCCGGCATCCGTGTATGAATGTCACATAACCCGGCAGCCGTGATGTGAGTGCTTCATCATAGAGATAGGATAATAAGGCTAGAGGTCGGGGTTCTAAAAAATGTTCAATTTCTGCCTGGTAAATTCTATCCTACCACCTATATTGCTATAATAATAGTAATCATGCCATTATTAACTCATATGGAAGCTATATAATCTAACAGGTTTTTTTCGTTTTATTTTTTTTGAAATATTACTTTATGAATCTTTTCTAATTATATTTTAATTATTTTTGATTACCATTGTTTATGTTCAGTATTCTTTTATTTTTTATAGATTTTTGTTATTGCTTAAATTTTGAAAAGTATTTTAGTAATATATTTGGCTTTGTGTTTTAATATTCAATATATTTTATATTTTAAAATAATTGTAATTTTTTATTTAATTTGTAATTTTATTTTTGGTTCTTTTTATTATTGCTTTTGAATAATTTTTTTATTTTTGTCTTTTTTTTATCTTTTAAAACTTTTAAAACATCTTTTTTATCATTATCTTCGTTTATTTCATTTGGCTTCTTTATTTCTTTTAATCTTTTTTTCTTTTTTCAGTATTTTTCATTTTTTAATTTAGCATTTTATTTATCCTCAAACGGTTATTTTACATTTTTATTTTGTTAATATTTCTTTTTTATTTATACCTACCATTCTACCATTATTTTTTATTTTAGTATGTTGTTGTTGAGTAGGGAAAAAAAAAGAGGCAACTTAGATCCCATATTTGTCTAAGAAATTAGTAGTTTGCCTTTGCCTCATGTGACTATTGTGATTTCATAGAATTTCCTGTAATTTATTTTAAAAGTGGCTTTGAGCATTACCATTTGTTTTATTGTGTGAAAACTGTACAAAAAACACTATACAATCCTCCACTGTACTCACACTAGAGTTATCCACACGGGGACTATCCACCCGGACTATCCAATGAAATAAGACATTATTATTTATGGATTCCTTTGTTATTGAAAGTGGAACTAAATTGTCGGTAGTCACGATTAATGAATCGCGCATTGATGTATGAGGTTACAAAATTCTTCGCCATCATGATTCGCAAACAAAAATTGCCACCCGGGAACACGTGGCCCCGACATGCAATGATTGCGAAGTCTGCAACTGACATTGCTTCGACATTGTTCAGCTAGTGAATTAAATTTAAGATTGTTTTCTATACTCTTCAATAAGCAGTTTGCGTTGAAGTAAATTAAATTTTCATTTGTGCTAGGTGAAAGATATTGAAATGGAATATTTCAATCGTATTTTGGGCCTTTTTAAGCTGTGATTTTTATTGAGCATGGCTCCGCCTATATAGGCTACACTGGAGCCAATCAGGAAGCCAAACACATGTTGATTGACAGAAAAACGAAGTTGCCGTGTATATAGTCACGGGATGAATTTAGTATTCTGCCACCACTTAAAATTCGGCACCTTTAACATGCGGTTTATTCCGTTAACTTTGCCGAATTCGTAGCCTGTGGCAGAATACTAAATTCTTTCCATAGTCACAACCGGCCGAGAAGGGTTGCATTTTCAGCTATTTTGGCATATTGATCGGTCCCTTTTTCATGCAAATTGGTATATATGAAAGGGTTGCATTTTTGTTACAAGTGATTTTTAAATGGTCAATCAAGTATGAACTTGAAGAATGTTTAGGCCATGGGAATGAAAGTTTTAGATTTGCGTCCGCCGCCCGCATGTGCCGAAACATGCCGCTGCAAAATTTTCATTATTTTTTAAAAATTCATTATTTGCTTAAAAGATGCTTTACATCACATAAAAACAAGTTTTAAATCATCAAACAGCTGGAAAAGGGTACAATTACGCACTAACAGTAACAATAGACTACATGCATGCAGTCCCTGAACATGACACATTTCTTGATGTGATTGATCTGTCAGCTCTGGCTGGAAACCCGTGAACTCGCAAGTCAACCAATAAAATGTACATAATGAATAATGAAATAAAGCCTCATCATCCCTCATGCCTTTTGAAAAATGTCCGGACGCAAATCTAAAACTTTCATTCTCATGGCCTTAAAACCACAAATGTGAAAAATAGTCAGTGCTGCCAGAATGGCTCAAAATACATTTTAACAGCTAGTTTTCTCTCAGCTTCTGGGGCAAAAACCTCCACCAAAGCAGGTATATGGATGGGTTGCAAATCTGTCATTTTTGGTATATTTTCGGGGTAGTGGTTCAATCAAACACCCGGCCGCACATCCCTACCCAAACCAAAAGTGAGAACCCCCGGGCATGCATGCCATGAAAGCACTTACCTGTGGAAAGTAATCCCTGCAATTCGGGTCTCTGTATTGCGCCGATTGGTGCAATTATGAG
>JAMKCH010020964.1:0-29610 GCA_023653785.1 Ophioderma brevispina
AAGCTGAGACAAAGTTTTTTGGGGGCGTAAGATACAATAGCGTATACACAACTAGCAGAACTAACAACGATCAAAACAGCATGCTTAATGAAATATGTAACCAACACACATTGCCTTTCAATTCTTACATTAAAACCCTAACAGGAAAATGCGGGCTGCCTTGGGCAAAATTCAAATTATGAGCTTATCATGTACAACATATTCATGATTGTAAAATTTGAGCCAATGGAGACATACCTTATCTTAGCATGGTTAATCTTCACTTCCTTTTTCACCAATAGGTAAATATCAAGCAACAGAGGTCAACAACATGATGATGAAAATAGATTATTTTACCAAAATGTTTACAGCAATTGGCTCACACTTATCATTGCAGAAAGTTTGAAATAGGCAGGTGATATTGGTATGAAACTATCATAATTCTTCCATATTTCCATATCTTATAACTGCCAAACATACACATTTTGTGGCACTGAAAAATAGTCTCCTACCCAATATAAAAAGGACAAAATTTGTAAAGCAATTATTCACTCTAAAATCCCTTTGGATCACCCCATGGTTAACAGATTTTTCAGTGTTAACAAATAGGGCCAACACATGCATGCCATCATGCTCAGACCTCCTGCTCCAAATAACACCTTCCCTCCTACACAGGAATGTTGAGGTTTGATTGCCTGTGTTTTTACACAATTTTCACGGCTTGTAGAATTCATGTGGGAATATGATTATAATTGGTAAAGCCATTATATAAAAAGCATTATAAATTGCATAATGGAGGTGGGACATTCAATTAGTGTAGAAGGTACTGTGGTGATATATCGGTGCTCATGGTCGGCAGCGGTAGTGTTAGTGAAGAAGTACCTCAGTGAAGATTGTCCAGCCGCCAGTGCTTGCTTTAGGAGTAGGGTGAGGGTTAGTGTAACATGGGGTGAAAATGGGAGACCCCCTAATCTAGACAAAATTGAGACAGTCCAACCTCACCTGGACCCTCTTTCCTCCAAAACAAAAAAAAAAATTACACCCACAATCCTATATTTTAAATGATACTTTTGTTGGGCCCCAAGGATCAAAGAACTGTAGGGGGTTAAAAGTAGAAGCCACCATTCTTGTACAAAATAAGCGTTATTTTAGTGGTAGTGAGTTCCGTTAGTGTAATTCGAAGCCTGCCAGTGATTCGGCGCCATTGATCCTTGACAACAACCGCCGATGCTGAGTGGCTCAATGTGTGCGATCAGTGCATAATTTGTATAATACCGGGCCCCGAAAGTGGCATGATGAGCGAACTACGCGTTAAGGAATTGTGGTTCAGACTTTAGTAACTCCAATTTCGACCATTTTGTACATTAAACACCACACCCACATTCCACATTTCATGGAAGGATTCAGATGCTTACCACTGATAGTGTATGTATGTGTCGCAGATGATGGCAAGAAATTGTGTGAAATCTGGCTACGCTTATTGCACACAGTGTGCAATACTGAAATAAACTATTGGACAAGGTAAGTAGGCTACATATGTGTAAGTTGGGTGCAATTCGAATGTCCGTTTTTCCGAATTCTTATTTGAAGCCCACTCACATGCCTGTTTAAGCTAAGCCTGTATTTTTAGGAAATCTGGAAAAACTAATTTACCTGGTACTACTGCATGTGACAATGGAACAAAAGTGTTCTATTGAGTATTCTGAACCCCAGAGGTCTACTGGACTTCCTTACAAATCTCTGATTGCTCATTACATGATAGAGGCTGTATAAAGTCAAAGCAACCAATCAAATAGGCCTATATATAAACATTTAAGCTTTTTCATATCATGTCTCTTACAACATTTAAATTTGGCTAAGGCCAAGAAAAAAGAATTGTCTCATGTTGTATTTTAGTACATTTTTTTAGGTTTTTGGCTTACTTGAAAGTTTTTTTTAATCTCAGAAAAATGAAAAAAGTGGGTCAAAAGTGGGTTCAAAACTGCAATAATACAAAAAAATCCTGCATTTCGCCTCAGCATTTTTCTTTAAAAATAAACAAAAGCGCATTTCGGCATTCTGCATTTTTCACATTTCTTCTGAGAATTTTTTTTTTTTTAATTTGTAGTTTTATTGCAAAAAATGAATTAATTCCAATCCCTGACAAAAAATCCTTTCCTCAGATGCACTCTTACCTACCAGAAGATTCATTCAAGTACGTCAAGAAATCAATGGTGATGTCAAATGCTACTACAAGTCATGCAGACTTGCCTGTCTGTAGTTAAAGTGGTCTTCTTTCGAGTTTAATGCCGTATTGAATTACCGCAAACGTAAAAGAGTAGCCCTCTCTTGGGGGCTCATCTGTTATCATCATGCTAAACATGACAGGTTTCGCACTCGCCACCCCCGTGACCTACTTCAAGTATGATTGTCCACATGGAATTGATGTGGAATGTCAATATTACGCACCTGCACCGGGTAAGCGTGATATGGTAGATGTCGCCTATCAAGGGGGAAGAATGCATTAACTTGGGACAAATATAGCTGGTATGAAAAGGGAGTTAGATTCACACTATCAGCACTGTTCATCTGGCGCCCATGCTTCGATACCTAAGTAGCCAATCTGATGCTCTCGTCTTTTTGCAAGAATGTTTTTGATATGTGTTAGGTTATTCATGAATTTCAACTAGGACCGGCAATGCTTGCCTGGTGTTTACCTTGCTGGGGAATCTTTATTGAAGGCTTGATTTTGCTGTGGTAATTGGTTGTTTTTTTGAATTCCTTCTCTGGGTACTTGTGATTTTTGATCCCTTTGACGGCTAGATAATTAGAACTGTTAGGTGAACTATAGAGCAATGATATTTGAACCGTTTATCAAGAACTCTTATTGGATCTAGATCGTGGAATTCTTATTGGCAGATGTTAGACCTCTACTTGAAACTTGATATTGGAACTCTTATTGGAGGCTAGATGTGATAGTTTTATTGGAGTCTTGATGATGGAACTCTTATTCACATTTTGCTATATATTGGAACTTTTAATGAGCCGTCGCTTGATATTGAAAGTCTTATTTGTTGGACCTTTTGGTATATTGAACTCTTGTTGGAGCTTTGGCTTATATTGAACCCTTTGGAGCCTCCACTATCTTATTGGAGCTTATTTGCTAGTGGAACACATATTAGGGCTTCAGCTAAAGGTGGAACTGTTGTGGGATCCTCGTCTACAGATTGGAAATTTTTGGAGCCATGTCTGTTATTGGATACCATGTCCCTGATTGGTAGTTTCAAATAGCAGAAATGCCTTGTTTTGTCAGTGCCCTATATGTGCGCGCGTGCGCACACAACACACACGCACCATACATGCACGCACGTGCACTCACTCAATGCGCACACACTCGCAACACACATACAAACCCACATGCATGCAGCATGCACAACCCTGTAAATTATAACTTCTGCACCTAGCCATGGAACAGAATTTTGGACAAAGCCGTTTTTTTAGTAAAAATCTTCTGAGGCACAATCTCCCCCCCCCCTTAAAATTCAAGTTGTGTTTACCTCTTGTATCCGGGAATTCTCAAATTTGACACAATCCATCCTACTTCCTTCAGAGGAAATTTACAACGATACGGCAAAAAACCAAACGAACGAGGTTGTGAATTTGAGAGAATACTCAATGGTTTGCTCCACTGGGTAGCCCGGCCGGAGGTGTTGATTGGAGGGATTCGCAATACATTGAGATAATGGATGAGCATTACTCAAATACAAACCAAGGGATATACACAACATAGATATTTGACTTGTGTGTTGGTTTCAGATGTTGAATATTGTATGCAACATGACTATTTCTAACATCGCAGCCTCGTTATGCGCCTACGTCTTCGTTACACTTCGCTGGTAAAGCGACGCTTCGGAGATAAAATCAGTGGGCTGCTGTGAATTCCTCAAAAAATGAAATTGCCGTTTGATTGATGTTGTTGTATAATGGGAAGAGGAAAAGTCAATAACGATATAACATTCAACAAATGGGAGTAGAATTAAAACAGGATGTTATTTGGGATGCTGGCTTTTGATTTGAAATTTGTACTATACCTATGGGAGGGAGGGGGAACTTTACCTAAATGTTCTCTATATGTTTTGTATTCAAATGAGGTAGCAAAAAAAACCCTAGAAAACCTGCCGATTTTTATGTAAATGTACCAAAATAGAAGAAAAAAACATCTGGCAACCAACCCAGATTTAATTTTTTAACCAACATAAAGACCCAAAAAACTCAAACCCGACAAGAAAACAACTACACAGTAAAATAAAAGATCTAATCAGTAGCATGTTGTATTCTTTTTAAATACAACATTCAGTGTGAAGTTCATTTTAAAAAAAATCTGACCGACTGACCCACCTGAAAATGTTTCCTTTGCTATGGCAAACAAAGATATTTTTTCCTTATCAAATGACAAAAATGTAAGGAGGGAGGGGGAACTTTACCTTTAATTGGTCCATAGGGGGTGTGTTTTCAAAAAGTTTTTATCAAATTGGCTGTTCCTTCTGGAGCGATCGCTCCATGTGGAAGGGCAACAAAAGAAGAGGAAATGGACACCACCTTCATATGCATGACCGTAGAAATGGTGGGCTTTTTACATCTACCACCCCTAGAGTCTTCAGGCTATGGGACGAGCAGGCATGAAACAGTCAGGCTTTTGCTTGAATTCAGACTTTTTCTTGTTCAATTTAACACCAAATGGACAGCAGTACATTTTACCTGCTCCTGTGTTTCTTTCTTTAGCAAGGCGTGACCTGAAATCAACTAAGCATCTCTGCTTCTTACTGATGCGTGGCTGCTGGTCGAAATACCAACGATGGCCATACCACAGGACTGCGCTATTTTGAAAGTCATCTACAATGATTGTGGATATTCGGCAAATTTCACTTGGGTCGCAGGGGTGTCCTATTTTTCCCCATAAATCAGAATTGTTCCCCTCTCTCCACTTTTTATCCCAATTCTTCCCAATATTTCTTGATTCCAAACACCAAGCATCAAATTCTTCCCTAAATGACCATAGAGACAAAACCTATTCCCCACTAAGGACAAATACCGAAGGATAGACCAACCGCTGCTTGTTTTCCCAAATGCTTGCACCATGTAGAAATTCCCCTCGCCACTATCGTACACTATTTATCAGGGAAAGATTTACTGGTAAAATGCTGGATGCTTGTAGGCATCTTTAATCTTTACTGGGGGAGGACACGATCTGCCAATTGGGGATTCCAAACGGTAATTTGGGGAACTACAACTGTATATATTATGGCATCTATCTCAGTTACATGACAAAATTCCTCTTCTAACCTTTAGTTCAATACATCTAGTTTATTATTAGCGTATCCACAAGTCATTGGTAATGGCTTTGTGGTGGTGTCAGGATTTGTTCAGCTAGTGTGCTGACCCGGGCCGCGTATCCATATACGGACGCTCCTACACATGGCTCCGCATTTGAGGCTTGGCTGATTGGGAACATCAGGGTTTACACCCTACTCTTCTTCGACACTGACTGCGATGTACATGTACAGTTGGTGACTCTCTGTACACTGGACCGACGGCTTAACGTCCCCGTACCGCGGACGGGATGCTTTCATGAATCCATTTGCCCAATTCCAAGTGAAACCATGGAGGAGAACGGTTTCTGTATTAATCATAGCTTGTATACAGAATCAATCCCAGCATGATAGTACCCCCCCACGAAATATAATCCCAGCAAGTACCACGACCCCCACCGTGATTCGAACCCGGGGATTTTGATGGTAAATATGGGATGCTCCAAGTCAAGCACACCTACCCGCTAGGGGCCACGCTCCTCCCTCCCCCATCTTAAGTAATATATTGAAATTTTGGAATAAGTTATTGACTTTCAAACTGCCAGGTTAGTAGGATAGTGGTAAATTCTAAACCGGTCATTTAATTTTAATAGTCGTGGACAGCCTAGACTAGTCTAGTGTGAGTGTACGCGTCCGGTACGCGTAATAGCGCCCACCTACCGTTGTCTTTGAAAGGACTAGCACTCGAGTTCGCGCCAGATGTTGATGCCGATTTGAATTCTGTCTGGGTTGCTTTTAGGATGGCACGTCCTGCCCCCTGGTCTTTACTGTATCTGCAGTTGGCTAATTACACCATAAAATCTTCTGAGTATCCATTGAAATTGGGCAAGTATTGCCCACAGGGTTGAAATAAGGGTAGCTTTTTTTCATATAGAAGTCCCAAGTCTGCAAATGAGGTATTGTAATTGATTTCCCATTTTCCATCCTGCTCCTTAGTGCACAACATTGCCTAAACAGAATCAATTTGCACTACCTTAATAGCATACTTGGGATTTCGATCTGAAACGTGTACCTGAAATGGGCCTAAAAATTGTCTATATACCCATAGGAGTTAAGATGGAAGACATATTAATGACCCCGTGGCCTTGGAATTTCTGGCGGAAGGTCTAGTGTAGGAAGAGTTCTTGCACAAGGGAATGTGCGAGTCAACATCAACACAGATGGGGGGTCCGGGAATAGACGATAAGAGGACAGGAACGGACACAAAATGGTAAAAGAATATAAGATAAGCCACGGAGGTACAATTTACAAGATATCGGCGTACTGCAGATGATGGGGCTGTAGTCAACTGCTATAGCATCACTCTCATTACTTTTTATGTCCTGTAGTTTAATTTTGGGTACAGAATATGTGGTATCATCATTCATATATATAATATTATATAAGCATAGCAGCACAACTACAGTAGTCTTGAATTGACTCACACTGTATTATTGAATAGCCCCATTACAAGGCACTATTCGCCAGAAATCATTACCCTTGTGGGAGATTTCAAGGTGCATTTCGTGATCGCACAGCCTCGTCCCCCGCTTACCTCAAAAGTTGAAATTCATTGTATCATCTTAACCACTGATCTAAGTATAGTATGTGTGCCAATCCTTTACGTGCAAATCTATCTACTCTTGAAGAAATTTGTAATTTTTGTATTTCTGTCCGTAAATGGACAGAAATTACAACAAAAAAAACCCAAAAAAAGTGGCCTATGGGGTAGCGTGATGCAAATATATATTCTATGGATAACCTATTTAGACTATTGAAACACGCACATCCACCTATGTGAGATTTAGGTAGTTTTCTGCATGTGTATGTGATAGTTCATGTAGTGCGTGAGATAGCATGTGGCACTGTTGTTGTAATTTTGACCATGGTTCTTTTACCATACTGTTAGTGGCAACCAATGGTGCAAGCAATATTGTCATTCCTTGAAGACAGTGTGTGTGCCACAACTAAATAAAATATTTGAAGTTTTATGACCAATGAGATTTGATTATTCGCTCTCCTCCTCTTCCTCTTCCCTCTCTTCCTCTCCTTCCCATTCTCTCCCCTTTTCCATGTTGCCCTCATCCTTCCTTCTTTACCCCTCTTCTACCCGCAGGGGGGGGGGTGGTTACCACCCCCCCCCTTCAGGTTTTTTTCCCTGGCTTGCTAAAACCCATTTTTTGGTGCCAAATTAATTTAATGTAATTGCAATTGAACATTTTCCGCTCCTTTTAATCCAAACCAACCTCCACCGGGTATAGTAGATACAGGTGATCCCAAAGTGATCGATAGGGGGGGTGGTAACCACCCCCCTCCAGAAGCGAAGTACCAACATGCCTAACAGAAAACAACACAGGAACATCGCAGCCACTTGATTTGGTACCAATAGATATCTATGGTCCTCCTATTTCCATTGATACCAAATGAGTACCACAGCCTAGCATTACGTCACAATGACGTCTAAAGTGGCATGTCCGCACACGGCCATTTCCCAAGACCACACACATGGAAAAAAATCAATTTTTCGCCAAAAAGGTAGGAAATCAATTTCATGCGGTTTTTTTGACTCTACTTGATGGGAAATGACTAGTTTTTATATAATGACAACATTTTAGAGCTATCATAAGGTGGTTTGGATTCGCTAAATTGCGAAATATCAATTTTCCACCCTATATTCAGTATTTTTCGTACTTTCCTCAGACATATGACGGCATGGTGACGTCATATAGGATGTAGTACTTATTTTTGGTACCATGGAAATGAAGAAACTCTAATCTATCCCTTTGGTACCAAATTTACAGATCGGGTGTTTCAGTAACGAAAATCACAGGGGGTGGTAACCACCCCCCCCCCTTCGGCAATTTTTTTACAAATAATGGCTCGTAGACGAGGGTAACACACATAAATACCCCCGAGGATGTCCTTGGAAATGTCTGGTCTGCAGATCTCGGAAAAGTCACCTGTGTCCATGTAACGTGGAAAATAACCCCACCTCAACCACGATACAGGTCCAAACCCCCCCACCCCCCCCCCCACCCCCCAGCAATTTGTCATTTGTGAATCTAGCCTGTGGGAAAACGGAGCCAATTCTAACTTTTATTACCGGTATTACCAAAGAAACTTTGGCATGCAGTTGAAATCATGGAAAGAAAATGGCAATAGCATTATACACAAGCTAACCACTTGAAGCCAAATTAAATAATTGTGTTCTTATTAAAATAGTTGCTTTGCAAATTTTTGTTTTCTGCTTGGATAGAGACAACTGGGGCACACTAATGGAGCTCAAAAGAACTAATTGTGTTTGAAAACATAAAACCGGTCATTGCACTGAAGAAATACGAGACTATAGACTGGATGTTGAATTCCAATTTGGTTTTAGAGTGATGACTGGAAAGGTCATGAGTGAAGGGTTAGAATGATAAAAGAAGAAACTCTGATTTTTTGAGTCAGACAATTTTGAAGTAACATACAAAAGAGAAAAGAAAATACGTTGGTTTCTGTTGCATGAAATGTCCTGTTTTTTTAAAATTGTGCACATTTTTAACAATCTGATAATTTCAGGATTTTTTCCTGATTTCAGGAATTTTTTAATTTCAAAATTTCCACAATTTTAGTTAAGTCTCAGCCCGATTCTAAGCAGTTTTTAGGTCAATTTTAATGCCATTTTCATTTTTTGGTTTGACAAAATTCAGGATTTTTCCACAAAACTCCAATCACACCCCTGATAATTCTGTTTGTTAAATTGCCAAAAGTGGATTTTGATAAGCTTGTTGTAGATTACCAAAATATGCGCGGGGTTATTAACCTTTAGAGTCCCTTGACATACAAACACAACTTACATGCCCTACTGGACATTGCTTTAAGCGTTCGTAAAGGAGTTTATTGGCACAACAATGCCCTTTGCAATTATTGATAATTTTCAGGCAGTTTTGGATCAAACATTGATTGCAATTGGATACTTAAATCATTTTGAAATATGTAATCTGCGCTTTTGCTCATTTCTTGGTAAGGTGTATTATGGCAGATGAATTATAGTGGTCTTGTGGTGAAAGCAGTTAAAATATAAAATCTCTTGACCTGTTTTTACCAGATGCTTTAAAGAGACCTGGCACATTTGAAAAATAGTGTGCCCTCTAGATTTTTCAAAATTGATATTTTTGCATGGTTATAAAGTTTTTATATACATAGCCCTCACCTGAATTTATTAAGCCCAAATCAGCACTTCTGGGTAAACACAACAATTTTATAATTAATGTCACCAGCGACATTAATTCAGCAGGCTATGCGGAATGGCGTGTAAAACAAGAAAACACGCCAGAGTTGATTGTCACGGCATGCACCTTGTTTGACTGGTTTGTGACCTTGGTGGTTTGAATATCAATGAGTACAAGTCTATGATATTCATGTAACATTTGTTGATTAAAGTTAAGCAAACTTAAAAGTTAGCCTACAAATTGCCTGGATGTCTTTAGCCTCTAATTAATTACCCTCTCTGCTTTTGGGTATGTTATTTTTATGTGTAAAATATACCTCTATTCTTCCAATGGCCTAGACTATCATTTGCGAGCAAATTGAAGAAATTTCATATTTTCTGAAAATGTGCCAGTGCCGCTTTAAGTGTACCACATAGCTGCACATTATAGGGTGGCTTCTGTGTTTTACTTGAAAGTGTGCCCAATTGGAGAGAAAAAAAAGTGTTTGTTATGCCACCGATTTCATGCCGAGTCATCTTTTTAGAATTTAGCCTTGTCATATAGCATATATAGAAGTCTGAATGCCAATTCTTACAGAAATCCATATGTTTACATGCGAGAGGAAATATCACATAACAACTTTGGTAAATGTCATTGCTTTTCATTTTTCTGTTTGTGCAGGCGAGGCTACCGTTTGACGACTGGTGCCGGCGGTCAAGACAGAATACGGACAGCAAGAGAGACACAAGGTAGAGTATAGTGTGTTCAGTATAATATGAAACTTGGCTTCTTAATGTTAAAGTTCACAAACTCACTTGGCAAAGTTTAGTGACTATATATTGTCATCCAAATACAAATAAAGGGTTTCATGCAGTGAAGTACTAACCCTTTATTCAAGATATCTGCTTCTGGTTCTGCTTCAAACAAAACACTTGTTTTGCACTATCACAGTTTGTTTGAAATGTGTCCTTTATTATGATAGAATGAGAATAAAACAAAAATATCAATGCGACACACTTTTGACAATTAATTTGGACTATTTATTCCACTTTAACCAATCCTGTGCAAATTTGATGAAAATTCATTGCGGGCAAATATGATATTTCCTAAAAATCTAGTTTTAAACACATCTTTCTATGGGAAATAAGCATATAGAGTGAGTAAGCCTATAGAGGGCTGCTATAACCTATACAAATGACCTTTGTAGGCCTATATGGCAAGATTCCCGCAATGGATTGTTCTGATTTTTTTCAGAGGTAATAGCTCTTGGTGGTCCCTACTGATATCAGTTGTTAAAATTGTGTCGCCATTGCTTAAAATTGCTCTAAAAATAGAAAGACAGTTTGCATGGGGTCAAACAGCTGTGCTATATTGCCTCTAAATTACACCAAGCTTCTCATCTTGAAACACTGAATCAGTCTGGAATTGTTAAAAAGGTGTTCCTTATACCCGTTACCCCTAGATTCAGATTTAGTTTCAAAGAAATATCCAACTTGTTGAAATTTCTAGACACCACAGTGTGTGATCTATTTTCATTCATCAAAATCAATCAATCTTCAGCACCGTTTCTCTAGCCTCTATAAATAGTTGTCTAATCACTTTTCTCAGGATTGTCTCGTTTGACTTGCTCCTCGTGTGCATTAACATTCTGTGAATTTTGTAGTCGTTTGTCAAAGATGCCTCAACCAGGATCGCCGGAGGGGAGTGTCGAGGACGAAACCCTCGGTCGAGTAGAGCAAGGCATCTTTGCGCAAATTTGTGATAGTTAATTCTGTGCAAGCATGATGTATCACTCAAAGTCACAGCTGTTTGGAGTCTCATTTATTATGACAAAACGAGAATAAAACCAAAAATATCATGGTGACACACTTTTGACAATTAATTTGCAGTATTTTATACCACTAAATCATCTGGTAAAATATGATGAAATTTCATTGCGGGCAAATATGATTTTTCATAAAAATCTAGTTTACACGTCTTTCTATGGAAATAGGCATATAGAGGGCACTATAACATACAAATTAGACCTTTGTAGGCCTATATGGCAAGGATTTCCCGCAATGAACTTTTGTGATTTTTGCGGAGGTAATAGATCTTGCATGTCCATAATTATATCAGTTGTCAAAATTGTGTCGCCATTGCTTAAAATTGCTCTAAAAATAAAAGAGACAATTTGCATGGGATCAAACAACTGTAAGTATTATTGTTGGCATCATATGGGGGATTGTACCTACCAATTGATCTTGTGCCAAAATTATCGGTTGACTGAACCTTTCCTTTAACCACAACAAATGCCCAATTTTAACATAAAACAATGCTGCCAGACAATAGTATCACATTTGTTTGACTGCAATGTATTCACTCAGTGCCCTTTTACATGTATTGCCACATTCGATTCCCAGGAAAGTTACAGAAGATTTATGCCGGGAAATAAAGAAAAACAAAATGCACAAAATAAATGCGGAAAGGCGATTTGCAAGAGACTCCCCATAAGAGGGCACTATACCACATCGTATATAGGGATTGTAGGAAATAAAAATAAAGTGGAACGCTTTGATGAAAGGCTATGAAGTTTGATGAAATCCATTGATGAATTAGGGAGAGGAAGAAATCAAAAGATTGAACAAGTCCTGTAAGTTTAACTGGTTCTGCGAGAAAGAGAGTATTAATATGTGTCAATTATATCACTACTGTATAGAGTTAGATTTGTGAATGCAAATTAAAGGCCAAAAAATATTTTGACCCATTTGGCAGCGTGTGAGTCTCGTATGGAGATAGAGGGCAGTAGAAATGGGTGTCTTTTCTTCCAGAGGGTGCCTGACATGGCTTTAATAGAAACAGGTCATGCAGTGACGAAACCCACAGCACAAACTATCTCTACTCTGTCCAGCTTGAAGTACGAAGTAGCGACGTGGGTGTACACATTGTACCGACTTTCATTGCACGCGTAGGCAAAGCACAATCACTCTGCAACTGAAAGGCGGCACTGGGTATACGTGCGCATCATCACTTTATGCTTCAGACAAGACAAAGTATATCTATGAAAATGTTACAGACAATCCTATAATTTCAGATGTAAAACAAAATCTGTGCTTTAATGAAAGTGCATTGTAAATCCATTATGGTGCAGTTGATATTAAAGTTGCATTTTGTAATCCACAGCTGCCTCATCCCCCCCCCCCCCCCGACTTACCTAAACAAAGTCGAGATTTTTATAATTATGATCTGAATCGTATCTAATCTTACGTGCAAATTTGATCTACTCGGGAAGAAATTTGTAATTTTGTATTTTCTGTCCTTTATGAACAGAAATTGCAACACAATGGCCTATGGGGCACCGTGATATAATAAACATTTGCTCATAGCATCAAAATACCTTGACAAAATCAACTGAAATTTTGGAATTAACCCTTTTCAAGGATATCTAGTGAACCATAAACATAAACATAGGTGTTATGATAACAAAATACACCTTTAATTATTTTTGTTGTTCTTGGTGTGTTCACACCTTGCACATAGACTCGAGCGTCTAACGGACAAAAAGCATGCAACGAGGCTACACATTCTTTATTTTATTACATTTGAAGCAATGTGCAGTGTGCTGTGTTCCACATCAGATTGTGACCTTTTTGCAAGTCATTATTAATAAAATGATGAACTTTGTTGACTTTTAATATGCTATTTAAAAATCAGATGGGGAGGGGTCATTATTAATACTGGGGGAGTGCCAGTGGAGAATTTGAGGAGGAATACAAACCATTTTTGTGACCGAGAGAAACATGAAAAAATTGAGAAATTTAATATAATCGTGGGAATGCAAAATATCTGAAGGGGGAATGTGCAATTTTTCATCAAAAAGTTGAATTCCTCCATCCCCAACATAAAAAATGACTGCTTCTTAATCTTTCAAAAGTTTCAAGAAAAAAATTCTAAATCAAAAAATCATGTTGTTCACTGTTTATTCTCTTTACTATTATCTACATTTTCTCTCTCATTCCCCCTTCCTCTGTTCTTTTTCTCTCTTTTTGTCCAATTCTGTTCCTTCCATCTTTCCTTTTTCTTCTGTTTGCATCTTCTACCCTTTTCCTTCTTGGCCTCCTTTCATCATCATACGTTGTCTTTCCTTTGCGCTTCCCACTTTCTCACCTCTCTTCCTTGTAACTCTTTTCCCCATCCTCTACATTCAGCTCTTTTCCCTCCTCCTTTTTCCCGCACTATTCTCCTTTCCTGCAAGAGATATGTTGCTCCTATTTTCAAAACCTGTAGCTGCTCAGAAATAGCTCTGTTGACCCCATTTATCATGGTAATAAAAGTCTGTTATTCTGTGTTGACACTCGCTATCTAAGATTATGATTTATGTTAAAGATTACCAGGGGATGAAAGTGAAAGTCCAAGGGTCTTACATCTCTAATATGGCATAAAATTAAAATTCTGCTGACAATGATAAATGCATCAGTAAATGCACCATTAAAGAGGCTCAAAACTAAGTCAATCAAAATGTTTTATTTAAAAGTTTCTTATACTTTCAGAGGATATTGGCAAATATTTCTGCTGATATTTTTGTCCTGTTCACAGCAAATATTTCTGTTAAGTACTGTACTGATCCTAGTTTAGTCCCGCCTGTTTTTAACCTGAAAATAGCTTGAATTTTTAGGGCTTGGGATTATAATGGGATTTCCATACACTGAAATAAGCCACAACATCCTTGATGCTCTCGTTTAAAATATTCAGCACAGTATGGCGCTAAAAGTTTGTGTAAAACTAGACAATTGCCATAATTAGAGCTGAAAGCCTGCATGAAAATCTGATATTCCCACCTTTTTAGTGCAAAATTTAATTCCTATTTTCTGTGGAAAATGAGAATTTTGTCGATTCATTGATTTTATGGCATCACTGAGATACAATACTGGGTATGTTGGTACTTATTTTGATATCAATGGAAAGAGGAGGACCGAAGCTATTCACTGGTATCAAAATTTTAAGCATTGGGTGCTTTATAAAAAAATTTCCAAAGAGGGGTGGTAACCAGCCCCCCAGCCCACCACCCCCACCCCGGGTAAATTGTGCTACAAAAAAGGCATGGTAAAATAAGGGTTAATCAATTTTTAAAAAGTCACAAATATACCTTTAAATATGCAGGTGTGCATCTTATAGTTCAGCATATTATATTTTTATATATATATATGACTTACTAGAAACAATGTGTTTTGTCATTGATGTAGGAGGATTAGAGAATCGACCCATTTAATAAAAGCTAAAATAGAATGATGTATCATAGCCATAATTCCCTCAAGACATAGGCATCATAACAACCACTCTTAGCTGATATTTATCTACCATCACTTGATGATCATAATGTCCACCAGGTAGCATATCATACCTGACCATGTTAATTGTTTTCTTGTCATACCTTATTTTTGCCCAAATGCTGAAAAGTCTAACTGCATTATGCATTTTTGGTTTTATCTTTTTGCCATTGGCCCATGAAAGTAAATTTCGAGTTTAGTGTTCCTTTTTTCCCCTGGTTGATGAGGTGACTTTTTTCATTTTTCGTTATTTCATTAGATTTCATTATTGACCTAAATTGTGTGCACAATGGAAATAAATGCGCCGAAGAAATTTTCACGAAAGGTAGGGCCGCATAAAAAAGCCTGGTTTTTGCTTCAAAGTTATCAAAAATATGTTTTACAAACAAAAGTAGATTTTCAATTGCTAAAACTGGTGAAATCGACGATATTTTGAAAAGAACGAATTATTTTGGCAATCTTGAATTTTTGACGCGGTCTCCAAAAAGCGATGTGGGCTTGTAACGATAAACTCAGAATCGACTTTCATGCGCTTTAGCAGTGGGCTGGGAGTATTGTTTGTGATCACGTCTGTGTGAGTGTGTTCATCTGTGTGTGCATGTGTCTGTGTGGCCAAATTTCTAGCATGTGATATCTGAAGATCCATAGGTGCTAGGATAATGAAACGTGTTTGATAGGTGACCCCATGGAGGTCTGCATCAAGGTCAATGGAGAATGACCTTTGACCTTATTTTTAGGTCACAGGGTCAATTTTCCAATTTCCCTTATTTCAAGGTCAAAAGGTGATGTTTTTAAAATAAAGACAATGCACCCAGCCAAGGGGGTTTTAAGGATTGTGCCTTTATATTGCTTGTATCTGAATTTCACAATTCTATCCTTACTCTGCATCTGATCTTGTCACATAACATTAACACACCTGAGAGCAATATTGTGACCCTTGAAAGTACATTTTTCATATAATTATTGTAGTTTTTATATTATTGTTTCTCCTGTACCTATTTCATTATTGTCATCATTGGTGTGAGTGGATGAAATCAGGTCACATATTATTACCATCACTTTTAATAGTAGTTATTCCACATCTTTATTATCTGACGATAAACACTATTTATTAAAAAGTAGCTTCAACCATCTGCCTCTGTGTGAAACACAATACAAGTGCCACAAAGACCTAATTACTCCAATCACTTTCCGACCCAAAATAATATCTCCTGCCATACTGCACGCAATCCATAAACTGTCACAATTTCTGTTTGTGACTGTTACCATGGCAACATCGCTCCCCGAAATGGTCACAAATCATGAAGGCGTCAGTGAGTTTTCACAAACATCAGATATTAAAGTTGTACTTTTGGAGGCACTAAAGCTTGAAAAATTGATCTATTTCGCCGCAGTAAAGTAACGATGGCTTGTACTTTCTGCTGCCTTGCGTACTGTGATTGAGTCTGTAATTGGGTCGTTTACTTAAATCTCTGCTCGCTATTCAAATACAATAAAATTTGATTTCTAAATTCAAAGGTGTTTTTCATACATTAACGACACACGGCCCAAGGCAGAGTTGCCTGTACTGTGAGGGCACAAATAAATCATCTTATTATTAACTTATTCATTTCGAGAGTTTAGGGCAAAAAAAGACCCATCTGCAATAGCTGCCAGGTGTTAGATTTGGCAGGTATAACACTAAATAAGAACACAACTGACAATGGCAGCTATAGCAGATGGGGCCTTCTTGCAGTAAACCCTCAGATTTATTTCAACTGCCTTTATTGTTGATATCACTAGGATATGGTGCAGCAAACCCATATATTTGCAATCTTCAAATAATTGGCTGTAGAAGTATTTGTAAAAAAGTGCACAGGGTAAAGAGAAATGACGATACAAAGTCCAAGAATCATCTTAAAGCAATAGCACATTTTTGAAGAGCACCCCCAATTTTCAAATTTGTGAGATCTATGCTCAATTGTGTTGGTAATTGTCTCGTTAAAATTATAGATGTGAAGGGTAATGCTAAAAGTGTGCATGCCTCATAAAAGACTGCTCATATGGTAGTGAATGGTGTCAAAGTAGCGACATTTTTCTGCCTTGAAAGCTTACAACCAAAAGATTAATCATTTTGAAACATAATTAGTCTCTTACACAGATATGAAAGAACATGCTCTGTTAGCTTTGATTTGCAGAATTTTACAACAGATTTTTTTTACATTTTGTTGCTTGGATGGAATTCCAGGTGCATTTTTTGTAATAGTTTACCTTTATTAAATTTGCAAACAAATTGTTACCGTTAGCAGGGGAGATTTTATTTACGTCATTGTGTTGTCCATGCAAATAAAGCATACTGTAAAACATGTTAATTTCGCGAGGTACTTAATTTTGCGAGTAACAAGAATTCGTGAAATTAAGTCCTCGTGAAAATATTGCCCAAGTACATCAGCATCATCACAAAATTTCAAATTCGCGAAATTTAATACTTGCAAAAATGTCACCAATCACAAATTCGCGAAAAAAAGTACCCGCGAAAATTAAAATGTTTTACAGTATTTAAAAGTTGGGTGACCTCTAGATGGCACTAATAATTAATAACAATTAATAATGGCATTATAATTTCAAATAAAAACGCAGTGGTTTAACTGGTTCTTTCTTCAATTAAAAAGATTACCCTAAAAAGATAAGTCTTATAGCCATTTTTAACATTTCCAAAACTAAACACTACATTCCAGAAAGTCTCTCCCGCTTTGTATAAATTGAGCCAAAGCATAACCAAGGAGCCAAGTATTGAGAAAAACCTTTTAAACAAAATCAATGGAAATAAATGTTTGATTGGGGCCAAAAATAAAAGTCATACCATGATAGATTGAGAAAGGAGAAATCAGTATTTCTGAAGGCCGTCCTTATAATTGAAAAGATACCAAAGTTTCCTGGAAAACCACTGCCCTTAAATTGGGTTAGCTTTCATCACAATGAGTTGAAAATAACATAATGGTAGAATACAAGTGGGAGAAAAACACTTGTGTTGTGTTAGGTACTCATTTATACTGAGTGTTGTATTCTTTGGGGGAGTGTTTGTTTTCTATTGGTAGTTTTTGGCAATACAGATGAAAACATTAATATGAAGTCGGGAGAAAACATACATGTCGTTAAAGGTGCAATGAAGATTTCACATATAGTCGATACAAATAAGCGTTATTTTTTGGACTTATGTAAAGCTTTCATACAAATATCCCTAAATATGAATTTTCTAAGTTCGTCTTGGAGCAAATACAAAATCAGCCAATGTTTGAAAAATAAGCAAATCAGGAATCATAACATATGACACAATATTAGATGCCTCAAATTTTCTGTTGCCCTTGAAGACATTGGGATAGTTGTAAAATTGTGAAAATAGGGAAACAACAAGGCCAGTGATTGTTTTGAATACGACAATATTCCTTGACAACATGAATTTTTTTCGTCAGATTCCTCTTTTACGTCCTAAACCAATTGCACGTCGAAAATTGGGATTTTTGGTGGCCGCCCTTCCCGCCCTGAGTGGTCCTGTTTAGGGTGTAAAACAAAATGAATTCATAACAAAATTGGGGCCCCTGTCAATTTTTTTGGGGGGGGAGGGGAGATGATTGTGTTGGTTATTTGTGGACGTATACAATAGTTCTAGAAATTACCCTTCATTCCTAATTCCGTCCTTGCTGATCTACCCCACCTCAAGGCCTGTCCAGAGGTCCCTCATTCAGCGATGTGAAATTAGCTCTCTAAATAATAGCTGCTACCTTCTCAGTATACCACAGTGGACAATTGAAACTAAAATTCCAACGCAAACAAGGGAGTATAAGCTATTTTAAAACTATCAGATAATACTGAGCCAGTTTTGTTGATATTTCAACGACAATGAGTTAATGAATTGGGTGTACCATTAGCATGTGTGCCCACTAAATGGCAGAGGCATTATTAATAACCAACATTCGGTTCATAACGAGCTACCTCTTTACAATAATTGCCTCGCGACACCGGATCAAATTTAATTCTCTTTTTTGGTTATTATTTTGTTATGATTACTATACTACGGTTAGTTTCTATTCCATTGTTGACACCACGACCATGTTTTTTTTTTTCATTGACAGGAAATTTCATCTGAAATACTCTAACATGGTCCAAACAATTGTCATTAACAATACCTGTACTTTTGTGTTGTACTTGAGTTTGTATTCAGTAGACCTTTTTCAATCGGAAATGTTCGGAGCAAACTACAATGTACGTGAGCATTCTTTATACGCTTGCGTACATTCACAAGTGCTGCAACCCCACCATTTGCAAGTGATGGCCCTTTAGGATGCTTGTCGTGGTCATCATTGGTAAACTTTGTTTGAAAAGGTCTGTTGTTACCCTGTTTTTGGTCGAGTAAACTCATTTTAATTTGGTTTTATTTTTTTTGCTATCTGAAGAAGATTGTAGTCATGCATATTTGCCTCTAACTATATTTTGTGGTACTTATTTTCTTTTCTTATCATCAGAACTGGTAACCTTTTACTGAATTGGTAACTTGCCATTCAATTGTATCCCCTTTTTAAGTAATAATTGGTTTCCTCCTTGACATCAATTTAAAGGACAAGGATATGCTGTATTTCTGGTGAATACAAATTGTAAACCGTGGTTTATTGAATGAGTAAATGCTGAAATTAGATTTATGTAGTTACTAGAAATAACATAAATACTTGATAGAAGTTATTTGTGGTGGCATCCCATGCAGTCCATTAAAAAAACCAAGGCGCACACTCCAGACATAAACATTCTACAGCAACACCTGCTGGCTAACAACAGGTGACCGTGTCAATACCCCCAACATAACAGTGTACAAAACAATATAGACAATGCAGATCATTCCATAAGCACACCTGTCTGCTGACAATTGGCGACTTGTCAATATGGCCCAGCATACAGTGTGCAAAGATGAATATCAGAACACAGACAATGTCGACATTCCAGATCACACCTGCTGCTAACATAGATGACTTGTCAATTGGCCCAACATACAGTGGGTGGCACAACAAATATCAAAACCCAGACAATAGACATTCCATAGCACACCTGCTGCTAACAATAGGGACTGTTCAATATGCCCCCACAACAGTGTGCAAAAGAATATCAGACAGAACACAGAAAATGCAGACATTCCACAGCTCACCTGCAGCTGACAATAGGTGACTTGTCAATATGGCATATATGGATGCCTCTCACAAAATTTATAATAGAGTTATTTCTACAAGGTAGTATTTTTTTATAAGATAATTGTAAAAAAAAAAAAAAAAAAAAAAAAAAAAAAAAAAAAAAAAATGTTTTTGTCCTTTAATACTCTGCTTCCACATTTTCCCTAAGCCCAGTCTTATCAATCTCTTGTTTGTGATTTTGAAAGCCCATTGAATACTCTGTGAATTATATATATTTTAGCCCTAAGATTTCACAGGGTAAATGAGAAAAACAGTTCCGTTCTTCAAATACCAAAATTCTGACCACTTCTAGAAAAATATGGGGTTTCGGGATGAGGCTATTAGCAATTGGACCATGGACCTTTAAGGTGTACCTGTGGTTTGCTTTGTGATGATGTGTTGCAATCAAATAAAAAGTAACTCACTACAGCTTAATTCTGCCTTATAGTACACCTACAGAGTGAAAAGTTTGGCAAGCAAACTAGTAAACGATTTGTCAGTCTATATATCAAGCGAGCAAGCCATTTTATTTTTACTTAAACGATTAATGCTTCCAGGAGCATCACAAAATGCGCAGCTTCATCATCATCAAAAGTGGGTCAAAATTCTAAAGTCAAGCAAACTTAGTGAGCGACCGATCAATCAATCGATCAAGTGAGCAAGCCGTCTCATTGTTCTAGCATCGGGGACGTCGTTTTGCCTGGGTAGCGACTTATTCATTTCCTCTACATCTTCTAGATGGAGTGCATGCATGGTAGAGAATCAAAATGTACATCTATTTCTCCCCACACCAGGGAAATACTAGATCAGAGATGGCACAACTGACACGATCGGTTTACGAGGAGACGATCCGTGGGTCACGAAGTTGTTATTTTTCATTCTTCAAACTGACAGCACTTGGAATTGGACAAGATAAAAGGATGCCCTATTTGGGAACTAAATATGGTCACGCTACCATAAAAGCAATAACATTTTCATGTCTTGGCAGGTATTGAATGCTGATGTGATGGGTGGTGGAGTCAGTTTGGGCGGCAAAGACGACCCGACCTAGAAAATGTGCCGTGATTAAGAAAGCTCCTCTTGTTTTTAAAGAAAAGAGAGCAATTTTGAGTTGAAATTAAGAGATATTCAAGTGGAGATGGGGTTGTATTATGAGCACCTTTTGGAATGTGAGATGTGGCATATGTTGAGCTTCAGTCAAAAGAGGTACTTTTTGTCATCACAATAGGATGACATTCTTAAGAAATACTTTTAACAATCAAGACTTCAGATGCAAGAGGAATATATGTCATAGGCTGCCTGGCATTTTCTTGGTCAATGATGTTTATATTTTAGAAACATTCATTTCATATTTAATAATAATAATACCCGGCATTTAGGGACGCCATTTGCCGTAGCATCATGGCGTTTACAATTATTATTATGCTATCACTAGGAAATCATCAGAATCATTTCGCTTCAACTAGGGCACAGCCGTAGCGCAGCTCCTATCAGCACTTAGATTTAACATTCCCCTGACAGCTCCCCATTTCACTCCTGGGTAGAGAGAGGCAAGCGAGGTAAAGTGCCTTGCCCAAGTGCACAATACGTTGGCCTCAGTTGGACTCGAACCCACAACCTTCAGATCATGAGTCGGCCGTTCTATCCACTGGCCTACAGTGAACATTGACTTGTGGTTACACACCGAATTCAAGCATCTTTTGGATGACTTTTTTAATCAAAATAAATAGAGGATAATGGATCAATAAATGGGCATGTCCTACCAATTTGGTTAGCAAAACTGGCCTTCTCTTCTATCAGTAATATAAAATGGGTCCTTTAAAAAAAAATATTAAATCCCTTTCTCTGATAAAATTTGAGTATTTAATGTGAAAAAGTACTAAAATTGCTGAAGAAAAACAAATCAAGACTTCATTAATTGTTGTCAAATCCTAAGGTCATAATCTGGGTTATTGGTTTAGGAATGAGTCACTTTTGTGCAAAATTGGTAAAGTTATGATCCCATTTTGACATTGCAGCAGCACGTCCCTCCTCTAATTAAACTTGAGCTACCCCCGGGTGATTTCCACGCCACCTGAAATGCAGTGCTCTCTGTGCCAAATTGAAAGAGTGCTGTGTGTGTGGAGTATTGAAAAACCTTCAGGCTTTTTTGGTAAAGTGTTATGTATTGGAAACTTTAGGGATGGCAATTGATTTCAAATCAGGTGATTCTTACCTTATATTTGTACACTTTCTTACATGGTTGAAGTCATTAAGAAGGTATGAGCCAACGAAGAAGAAACTTTATTTATGAAACTTGAAAATGGCCCCATATTTCTTGAATATCCTGAGATTTCTCCTTTTAGACAAAAAAATAGCTACTTTGTTATGATTAGCTAAGCTGATCTGTGCTCTTATGTGATGGTATTTGTCTGTCTATCTGTCTGTCTATTTCTCTGTTTCAAAATAAAAAAAAAAAAAAAAAAAATTAAAGATGACCTTAAATGATAAAGCTGTTTAAGAATGAGAATAAAGGTATGATTTTGGGAACCGGTACTCTCTTTACGACGAATTGAACCCGGCGACACCATTATTTTTGCGTGGAAGAACTCGGCCTCCGGCCTCGTTCTTCCACTTAAAATAATGGTATCGCCTTGGGTTCAATTCGTCGTAAAGAGAGTACCGGTTCCCAAAATCATACCTTTATTCTCTAAATAATAATACCCGGCATTTAGGGATGCCATTTGCCGTAGCATCATGGCGTTTACAATTATTATTATGCTGTCACTAGGAAATCATCAGAATCATTTCGTTTCAACTAGGGCGCAACCGTAGCGCAGCTCCTATCAGCACTTAGATTTAACATTCCCCTGACAGCTCCCCATTTGACTCCTGGGTAGAGAGAGGCAAGCGAGGTAAAGTGCCTTGCCCAAGTGCACAATACGTTGGCCTCAGTTGGACTCGAACCCACAACCTTCAGATCATGAGTCGGCCGTTCTATCCACTGGCCTACAGTGAACATTGACTTGTGGTTACACACCGAATTCAAGCATCCTTTGGATGACTTTTTTAATCAAAATAAATAGAGGATAATGGATCAATAAATGGGCATGTCCTACCAATTTGGTTAGCAAAACTGGCCTTCTCTTCTATCAGTAATATAAAATGGGTCCTTTAAAAAAAATATTAAATCCCTTTCTCTGATAAAATTTGAGTATTTAATGTGAAAAAGTACTAAAATTGCTGAAGAAAAACAAATCAAGACTTCATTAATTGTTGTCAAATCCTAAGGTCATAATCTGGGTTATTGGTTTAGGAATGAGTCACTTTTGTGCAAAATTGGTAAAGTTATGATCCCATTTTGACATTGCAGCAGCACGTCCCTCCTCTAATTAAACTTGAGCTACCCCCGGGTGATTTCCACGCCACCTGAAATGCAGTGCTCTCTGTGCCAAATTGAAAGAGTGCTGTGTGTGTGGAGTATTGAAAAACCTTCAGGCTTTTTTGGTAAAGTGTTATGTATTGGAAACTTTAGGGATGGCAATTGATTTCAAATCAGGTGATTCTTACCTTATATTTGTACACTTTCTTACATGGTTGAAGTCATTAAGAAGGTATGAGCCAACGAAGAAGAAACTTTATTTATGAAACTTGAAAATGGCCCCATATTTCTTGAATATCCTGAGATTTCTCCTTTTAGACAAAAAAATAGCTACTTTGTTATGATTAGCTAAGCTGATCTGTGCTCTTATGTGATGGTATTTGTCTGTCTATCTGTCTGTCTATTTCTCTGTTTCAAAATACTTCTTGTTGCTCTTGCCGTGGTGGATTTAGATGCCACTTGTGCAAATTGATCCTTAGGTACCAGAACATTAGGAGTGATAATGAAATTGAGGTCAAAGGTCGTCTTGTGGTCATTGTGTAAAATCATTCTTGCATATAATTGATATTCACCAAAGTTGCTCAGAATGATTATGTATTGGGTCATATCAGGGATCCTAATAAATCGGGATAGGACACTCGATCAAGAGAATGGATGCGTACTGCACACTGATCTGCATGAAATCTGTAGCTTATAGTTCGCCGTAGTGCGTGCGCGTATGCGCTACGTCATCCCCCGGTTGACGTCATGTGTGACGTTTATGCATAATTAATTATGTAGCTTATCGAAAATGGTGGCGCTATCACCGTCGATGGAAATTGTCTATGGGCATTTGTACACAGTGTCACCCGCCTGGTCATATTGGTTATTCGTGCATAAGATGTCAAAGGTCATTCAAGGTTCACTTGAGGTCAATGTCAGAAATGCCTTTCTTTCCAGAAATAACATTTGCCAAAGTTGTTCAGAATTATCCTTGTGGAATGGGTCATACAAGGTGTTCAGGGGTATGGTATCAAAGGTCATGTAGAGGTTGGTTAACATGCTGATTTTCAAAAAAATTCAAAATGCAGCTTTTGCCCAAAGAAATAGGTGCGTATTTACCAGAATTGATCAGAATGACCAATGCAAAGTTGCTGATGGTTAAATGATCATATAGCGTGTCATTTCAGGTCATTTCAGCAAATGTTCCTGTCCTCAGAAATAACTGGGCATTACCATAGTTTGGGCCGAAGGGTTTCCGAATTCATAAGTGTGTCAGAAAGTGGTGTGTCAGATGGGTCAGGTTATGGAAACTCCCAGATAAATTGCCTAAACTAGGTTTGCAAAGTACATTTGCTAGTGAATGGAAAATACATGTTTAATTTTACAGTATAACATGGAGCAAAGGTTCAAGAAGACAACGCGTTTAAAGGTCTAATCTCACGACATATTAAAATTTTCTATGCAGACTGAAAAAAGTAAATGCTACAGCACCATTGGTGCTCTAGTTTATTCAGTGGGTCCACACTTTAACAGGTTTCCATTGGACAAGTTTAAAAGTGTCAAACATTCTTCAGACCCAGTACCTCTGACCTAGGAATGATCAATGTAGGCTGTTCTTGGCCTACCGGTGGCTCTGAAAAGAGCAGTGCTTATAAGTAGGTCATCAATATAAGCCTACATGGTTCACTCTAGTTATTGTGTCCTGAGAGCTGCTGCTGAAGAAAGCTTGACAGTTCTAAACTTGTCTGATGACAAACTGGTGAAACCTTACAAGTATTATGAATACCTGTTTTAAAAGCCTATCCTTTCATTTAGGTATCTTCATTCACTTAAGTTGCTCAATATCAGAGGAATTACACAAGTTTGCAACTTTTCAAAGAACTCACACAGAAGCCTGTCTTGGTGACAACTTTCAACTTGACAGCTCATTCAGTTTGAAAGGTTGCTCATTCAAAAAGAGATGTGGACTAGTTACAAGCTAAAGACTCTATGCTGGCGTCACATAGAGCGTACTCACCATGGCAGTTATGCCAGTGTTGTGCAAAGTTTCAAATGCTATTTGGAATTAATTTGCGATGTTATGAGAGCTGCTTTTTTGACGTTGATCGTACTCCTGATCAAAGAATATGTATAAAGGGAAAGTGATTTAAAACAGGAAATCCAAGTGACAGGTTCTCCAGGAAAACTTTTTCACCGATAGAAGTTTAATCAAGACGGTAGCTGAAAATTGCAAGTGCTTTGAATAGAGTATCATATTTACGGAGGATATTATATGTGCAACATTCATCATGTATGAGTTGAGAACTAGGGGAGTGCATTGACACTCATTGGCACCACAATCTGTATTGGGGTCCTAGTATACAGTGAGTAAGTAAATCGGGAGTTAATAAAAAAAAATCAGAATTCTGTCACTTAAGAGTAAAACTCAATATTCCCCTTTTTGCACAACACAATTAACTTACAAGATGCTATTAATGTTAGCTTACCTGACTGGATCTTGTCAAACCCCTGAATTTAGCCTTGCTTGAACCACCTTGGAAAGCCACATATACTAGAAAATTCCAGAATCTTCTAGTATATACCCCTTCCAGAACTTTGTGTAAACTTGCAGTCGTATTACTACGAAATTGTTTAAATGTAATGAATTAGTGATTAAATCCTGGAGTCCACTTGACAAAAATTGTATTTCAGGGTTTCATAGTAGGCAGCAGATGGACTAAATCCAGCTGGATCCGGCCTGCGGACCAATGGTAGTCAGCCATTGGATAGCTTTGAAATGTGCAGTAATGTAGGGGTAGTGCATACTCAGGTGCTTTAAAGGTGCAACGAGAGATTTTGAGGCACAGAAATATTGTGTCATAATAGTAATTTCATATAGATTAGACACTCAATAGATTTCTTACCTTGTGTTTGGCTACAGAAACGTCTTAAAAGAGAGAAAACAGGTGGTGATTTGATTTGCCTACCTTCAATATAAAACATTAGATGAATTTTGTATTTGCTCCTATACGAAATTAGAAATTTCGCAATTTTTTTGTACCAAAGAAACGTTTCTCAGCTTAATCCTTTCAGATGTGGATATTTTTGATGGAAAGCTTTACATCAGGGCAAAAATCAGTACTTCCAATTTTTTTGGGACACCTGATTTGTGAAATCTCTTGTTGCAGCAACCGTGGAAATTTACAATCAGTTTTGTAAATGAGTCCATGGAAGCATTGAAGTATACCTGATATTCCTGAGCATGCACGGTGCCAGAGAGAAAAACCAGGAAAGGTGTTTATACTAAATATTTTTTTGGGATTTCAAATATCAGTAACAAGAAATGTGGTTTTCTGCTCAAATTAAAAAAAACCTAACTTTTCAGCAGCAAACTCACTATTTTTGGCTCTTCAGCACCTCTCTCCCTCGTAACATACCTCCCATGTCTAGTAAAGCATTTTCTTTTCCGTGCACTTTTAAGTGGTATACCCTACTAGAGAGTAAGCACCCATACTTGAAGAGGAAATGTTTTAAACCGATATCTTCCGTTAAGCCCAGGCATGACGTGCCTAAATATAGGTTAAGATAATAGTCCCAAAACCGATTAATCCATGCGCCGTCGAAATATGAAATCCATGATACGTGAGATAAAATGAATGTTCACATGCATATTTCAGCAGTTTAGCAAGGGCATTAAGGACCGATCACTCTCAGCGAGAAAGTCGTTTTTAATTCGGCAAAATACTTTAAAAGCATGATTGCGAGGAAAGATCGTGATGCGGGGATACGAAGAACACATTCTGCCTAGCAGGCATATGTGGTGGGATATAGGTCAGCCCCCAACCCCACTTTTATTGTCTAGACTCCATTCAAGTCTGATGTCATGTATGTCACTGCTAATAGCCTAATCACCAATGAGAAAGTTTGCTAAAAAGACTATGATACTTTTTCTTAAATTGTCATAATTAACCATACTATTTGTTTTGTAGTAGGCTACTAATTGGGGTAATGGAGATAAATTTACAGAGTGCATATCTGTCATAATTGCTGCATAATATCATATTTTATAGAAATAGAAAGTATATTGATGTTACTCTATATGTAATATAGTAGTTAAATAATAGGACAAAAATGGTTTATCTTGGGGGAATTGTTGGTTCCATTTTCATTAGTTTTAACTGTCTGTTTTGATATTCCATACATAATGCACATTTAGTTTCATTAGCATTGTCCCAATTCACATGTCTTATTCCGTTCCTTGGCCTTCAGGCTTGCTTGTGTCATTTTGTTATTGTACCCCCTTGTTCTACTTGTTTCCTCCCCCTCCTTTTCCTCCTTCAGTGAACATACTTTGCCTTATTTAACTCTCAGTTGTCTTTGTGTCTCCTGCTTACATATGGCAAAATGTAAATAATAGGTTCAAAGGTAGGACATGTAGTGGTAACATGGGTTATTCTGGTCCGTACCCCTGGGTACACAACCACATAGACCTAACCAGGTCTCGAGATTTGCACTACAGGTGGATTAAATTTGAACCTATAATACGTGTCCCTTAAGGTCTCAAATTTGATTTTTCAGTCCTCAGACTAGGGAATCAAAGAGCAGAAACTGTGGTTGCAAAGGTGATTTTTGGTGGTATATCCTTGATTTCCTTGCCCAAGATGCTCAAGAACCACCTGTGTCACAATCGACAATTACAAACTTGAGGTTGTTCAGGACTTCACCTACTTAGGGTCCACCATCAGTGACAGTCCTGTCTCTCATGCAGGAACGGGCAAACGCATTGTAAGCTGCAGCTACTATTGCCCGGCTTACAACGCGTGTGTGGGAAATCCTAAGCTGTCCATTAAGACAAGGGCAGCAGTTTACAACGCATGCATCATCAGCACATTATGTGGTAGTGAAACATGGACTTACATACCCTAGGCATGGAAGAAAACTCAACAGCTTCCATCTGCGCTATATTTAGATGCATTCTGGGTGTCACCTGGAAGGACATGGTGCCAAATTCAGAGCTCCTGGCTCGAATTGGACTCCCACCATCTATACATTTCGTAGACACGCAGACTCCGATGGCTGGGCCATATCCGTCGAATGGAGGATGGCCGTCTACACAAGATATCATGTATGCTGAGCTTACATCTGGGAAGAGGAAAGTTGTCGTCCCATGCTTCGCTACAAGGATATTTGTAAGCTTGATATGCGTACCCTGAACATCGACACTGGGTGCTGGGAGAAAACTTGCCTGACAATCGTCCACACCTTTGGCGGCGAACAGTGAAGCAAAAGCAACCTTGAGCTTGGAGAACAACAGATCATCGGGCCAGTTTTAGAAGCAGCGAGCTAAAAGAAAGCTGCACAGATCCTTGGATAGTCAAGCTGTGACATCCCATATATGTAGCAACTGTGGCAGAGACTGCCACTCTAGGATTGGCCTCTTCAGCCACAGACGTCGCTGTTCCCCTAACCTGTGACTCAATGTGGGCTCTTTATCCATAGTCGCTTGCGCCTGACGGAGGCCATGATTCCACTCAAACCTAGGAAAAAGTCCACAAAATGGAATCACAAAAATTCCAGATTAAAAAACCCATTATAAATCACTGGTCCCCAGTCTCAGTTTGGGTATCCCTTTGAACAATTGTGGAACAAGTCTGATCTTGGATTGGAAATCCATTTTAGTAAATCTGGTCTCAGATAGGTTACCGTCCCAGGCTCATGTTACAGGTTACCGAGAGTCTAAAAATGGACCTAGCAGTTTTAGAGAAGACTGGGCTAGATCAGTCTTCCGTTTGGAATCTCTTCCCATGTGGAAGAATCAATCCTCCATTGGAATCTTTTCCAATGTGGAAGACTAAATCAATCCTTCATTTGGAATCTTTTCATGTGGAAGACTAAATCAGTCCTCCATTTGGAATCTTTTCCAATGTGGAAGACTAAATCAGTCCTCCATTTGGAATCTTTTCCAATGTGGAAGACTAAATCAGTCCTCCATTTGGAATCTTTTCCAATGTGGAAGACTAAATCAATCCTCCATTTGGAATCTTTTCCAATGTGGAAGACTAAATCTGTCTTCACTTGGAATCTCTTCCATGTGGAAGACTAAATCAGTCTAAATTAGTCCTTCCACAGAGAGGTGTGTGTATTTCAAATATAAGTGACCCCAGTGAACTATTCATTTGAAGCCATACCACCAATGCCCGCGCTACCAATCTCCCACACAGGGGATGTTGACTTCTAACGGAATAGCCAAACTCATGCGCACCCCCACCCCCAGGGGGTGGAAACTCA
>JAMKCH010020965.1:0-20418 GCA_023653785.1 Ophioderma brevispina
TGTGTGTCGTTCAAGACTCCCAGTTCACGCCTCTTTTGCAGTACTTTAAATCCCTAAAAAAAAAATTTTGCCAGTCATCAACTCCACAAACCTCTAATTTGACCTATAATGCAGTTCACAAGTCCATATATTAGAAAAAAAAACAAATCATTTCCGAATACCAGATTTATTTCAAAAATAGGTCAGCCAGCGCATGCAAGCCCCAAGTTTGGGCTTTGCGCCGCACACTCCGAGGATTGAGGACTCAAATATAGGGCCTATGTTATTTTTTGACATTAGGCCAATTATCAAAGTTTGGAGCAAGCAAGAAATTCAGACCATACCAGAAAAATGGTTGGGCAGTAGGTTTCCTAGTTCACTGGCCCAACGGGACAGTAGAGAAAAAAAAAATAAATCCACCCCGTATAGTAAATGAATATCATAGACTCGTAACTCATGATTATTTAAAACCACAAAGGTCACGGAAAGGTCAAACAGGGTGCATGACCTGGGAAACATGCATGACGTTCGTGTTCTTGTGTTAATCGGCATTTCGGTGTCGCTGAATAATGCGGCAGCAGCGACATTAATTATAAATTTGTTTATTTTTTGTATGTATTTATTAATCTTTTACCTGGACCAGTGCTAGTCAATTTCCTGGGCCTTGCACACTAAGGATTTTAGTGGTAAAGATATTGGCCTGTTGTGACATGCAGCCAAAACACTTTTGTGGGGCAGACAACTGATATCAGGTTACAATTTCATTGAAAAAACAGCCTAGAGGAGACATTATGTCTAGAAATTAAAGGCAGGGTTCCAGCCAGAATTGCATGTGTCTTGATGGTTTTTTGGATGGTCAGCTTCACTACACGAAAACAATTGAAAACCACTGAAGCGAATCTGGGTTTACTTCTAGTCCAGGTTCACAGGTATAGAGTTAAATGACCATAGTCACCCTGTGCATGGCCTCCTAACTCTTGGCCCGCCTGTAGTCAGAACTGTGTACACATATCAATGCATGATGATATCGGGCTCCTATACTATTCTGAAATCTCAACGACCTCTCAGGAGTGAGCAGCATTTGTTCTCCGCTGTAGGGGGACTTAATTTTGACCCCCTTGGCCTTGTGATCTCAGCCAGGTCAAGCAGTGATACCATCTGAGAACCTCACTGTCCTGAAATAATGTGTGATTTTGTGACATTACGTATTTTACAAGTGTTGTACCTTGAGTTGCATAAGATTGGAAAACTAGATGCCTTATGGGGATGTTTCAAGGCTGTTGCAGATATATTCTGTCTTTGTGGGGCCTCTTAAAAATCTAAGTCCCCAGCCGTAGCTTATTTTATGCATTTACAAAATAAAGGGGTGGTGCCTTTGGGACTAATGACAACACATGACTGTGAGAAGTCAGCAGATTGACAGAATAAAGTGCAGTTTATTCCATAGAATTCATCAAGTAATTGTGTGTCAGTGGGTCACAAAACTGGCCACAACCAGAATAAAGTGCATCACAGTATTATTGTTTATCCAATTACAGACATCCTGTACCCATCATTAACATTTTACACCTTGGTCTATAAAAACTGGCTCATTTTTAGATGACTTATTTTAAATTACTACAACAAAAAATCTATCTAGATCATCAATGTTTGTGTGTGGGTTTGTATTACTTCTGAGGGACATAATACAAAAGAAATTGTTTCGAAAAAAAAACAATGTCATTGGAGATAACAAAGGTCTCCAAAGGATAACAATGGGTTCATTCTGTGTTGGCTTACCACCGAGGATTGGTTCCTTTTGAAGTCCTCTGAAGTATAGGTCATTACAAAAAAAAATGTAAGTTGCAGTCAAAAACTCTTCTGAAATCAAGGTTTATCAATTAGTAACAATTAATTGCCACTGAGGAAACATCATAATATGGTTTACTATGAGCCAAAGGCAATTGTTATACTACAAATACTGAATGCATGAGGTTGTGATAGTAAACAAATATCATTTGGTCATCAAATTTTGACTTTTCCATTTCACGAGGCAAAGCTGAGGGAGAGACAGCCCAAAAGGGGACCTGGCAGGATAAGCAGAGAGAAGCGCCCTCAGTTTTTGACATTGCGTTATCTGGTTACCCTTTTTACAATCATATACTGTTTAAATGTGAAGTTTTCGGATCCGAACTTTGAACAAACATGAAATGTTCATATTTTGAAGAAAATGGCACTTTTAGAGGAATTAAGTGTAGGCTTCAATGGGAAATCCATTTTTATTATACAACCCCTTCCCCCCCCCCCCCCAAGAATGGGAAAGGACGTATATGCTAAGAAACAGAGGTTTGTATTTGCTAAATGCACCGGTGAATGGACAGCTATTGAACTGCGCCATGGGAAAGAGGGTTATTAGCTCATAGTGAATAATTCCATAGCTCTGTGCTACTCTAACAGAACAAACAGACCTGTATACAAGAAGTCACTATGTTATTTCATGAACAAAACAAGAATTAGTATTGTAATGAATAGTTCCAACAGATGTTCCCTGAGCTTTGAACCATGGCCAAATGACCACTTATGTAAGTTAACTTGATCATCAATGAAAGGCTGTGCATAAATCATGAATCTCAAGTTGAGGTTTGAAAAGTGTATGGAACTTTTTATAGTTGTGGGTTTGAACTTAGAACTCAAACCCCCTACAATTTGGGGTTTTCAGGTTTTGTAGCTTGTTATAGCAATTTTAGACGGAAAGCACGATACCCCATGAGGAAACCAAGTCTATGTGCATGCAATATCGCAAAAATGACCATTCATCAGCCCTAGTTACAACTATTGAGAGCGCTTAGATCTCTGCGTATCCTGCCAGGTCCTTTGACCGAATAATAAAATATTTTTACTATGTTGTAGGAAAGCAGGTATCGGGCAATATGGCCAACTGTTGATTTAAAGCGCCTCTTTCAATCTCTCTCTCCTCTTCTCTTGTAGGATCAACAAGCAAACAGCCCTAGTTTAGATTGGTTGCACTTACAGTTAACAATCCTCTGTTCCAATTCATGAATTATGGAGTGTCTCCAGCCTTTTCAAGTAAGTCAGGACCCTGAATGATAAATCATACACACTTGCAGCTTTCTTAACACTATATTGTCTTCTGAAAAAAAAAAATTCAACACAAAACACCTAATTTCAGTACATTTGGGCGTACCGTACTGAAAATCATGGACAGTCAATGGAGGGCCTAAGTAATGGCTCATGACCAGGGTGCCTTCAGGAGCCTTGTTCTGTTTTGGATGCGTTCTTCTTCTTCTTCTTCTTTCCTATCCACACTTCAACTGCTTCTAGCTCAGTCATCGTTTGGGACGTATGGTGACTAGACTTACAGCAAAATGACCGCTGACTTGGAACAGTTAGGTCACATGACCATTGACCCCCTGCCTGTAATTAAGGGGGCATTTCCAGTTGAAAGCCAAAAAATTGGGAAAAATATTAAAAAATCGGTCCTTACAAATTACGTTAATAGAGTGGACGTCATTAGAGCACATCTATTGTTACCAGGCAGGGTCTTCGGGTTTAGGATTCGACGGTCATTAAGGGGTCACTTTCCGGTCAAAAACCAAAAATTATTCCAAAATGTTTTATCTCAAAACCCAAACATAGTACAGGACTTAACTTGCAGATTTGCATTCAGTAGTATAGTGGGTTAAGAAGGGGTGTTCGTGCACCTCCCTGAAATATAACTTCGAATCAATGTCACGATATCAGAAAAAATGGTAGAAAACGATTAGCTATGTTAAAAAATCAAAAAGGGTCCCACGTATCATTTTTTGCAAATTTATGCAAATAGTATCGCCATTACAGGAAAATACAATTTTCGATATATCTCAGCCACAATACGGTGATAAATTGAACAAATGAGGTGACTGCTCCTATGTTTTGAGGGGCAAAGATCAAGATGGAACCATTTGAAAACTACCACATGTCCCCATGATGACGAATATGCAAATTAGGGTCGCAATTAGACTAAAAATTACAATTTTCGATATTATCTCAACCAATACTGTTGATAAATGACACAAATGAGGTGACATGGCTGGGCCTTTTGTTTGAGGGTTCAAAGATCCAGATTTGAAACCATTTTGAAAAATTATCAGATGTCCCCATGAGGACATATTATGCAAATGAGGTCGCCAGTAGCTAAAATACAATTTCGATATATATTCTCATACTGTTGATAAATGAAACAAATAAGGTGACTGGACCTAAGTTTTGAGGGTCAAAGATCAAGATGAACCATTTTCTTTGAAAATATCAGATGTCCCCATGAGGACATTTTACTCTGCAAATTAGGGTCCGCCATTAGCTTCACGGAAAAAATCCATATTTGGTCATATCGTGGCCAATAAGTCCCCAGGACCTGCCCAAATAAGATGACGAGACCTATGTTTGGAGGGCGGAGGATATATTGCAAAGGCACTCATAAATTATGTTTATTTGTTATAACATGTTCACCTGCAATTACCAAGACTATGCAAATTAGGGCCTTCATGTGATAGTCTTTTGTTTGGGGTGGGTTAATAAAGAATGTTGCTGGCCAAGTAAATTTAGACTTCTATAACATAATACTTGTAAGATTTCTCTTAAATTCATGGTATGCAACGATTCAAGACTAATGCGAGACTAAGATTTAGAATACTGTGTTGTATCATCGGCCCGAAAGCCAACGTGATGAAGAAACAGAACTTCTACAGTCTCCAATGATTCTCTGCCAACATGCAAGGTGATATCCATATGGTATCATGTAGTGTGTTTTTAAACCCATCAGTAGATTTTAAAGAAACTACAGGAGAAAAATTAACTTGGCCAAAGACGTTTCTAAATCATCCCCAAAACAAGATTATCACCATTTCGACTTAAAAATCTGTACTGTTAGACAAGATTATCAAACATTTAGACGTAAAAATCTGTAAAATACTTTTTAAAAACATTAGCCTCGGAGTAGTTTTACACCCCAGTAAATTTTTAAAGAACGCAGGATAAAGATTGGATCACCTTCATATGGAGTGACATCTCCGGCAATCATATAAGTCCCGATATCGCATGCTAAGCAGTCTGTTATCAGATACCTACTGAGATCAGCAAAAAACTCTGATCTTGAACGATTTGGATATCGTCGTCTTCTGGTAATGATGCACGACTGGAAGTATCAACTCAACAGAGGCATGGAGCTGGCATCTGAGAAATTCATACCTGCTTACCATAGCCGGTTTCCTCTAATGGTAATACTTTAAAGGATGATTTAGAGAAATCGCACAGTTTTAACATCTACGGGTCAAGAACTGTACCGGCATGTGCCAGAGGGACAATGAAAATCAGTCTCAGATATATTTGTTTCCAAAGCAAGCACTCACCATGATTCTCACCGGTTGCCACTCTGACAGTTTTATGATTTTGTTTTATTGAGTTAAAACAGCCCTGGTCAAAGAATAACATAGGCTTCGACATAGACCTCAAATTTGACAGAAGAACAACATCCATATTCCACTTGGAAAATGGATAACATGAATGATCTCTACTAATTTCCATGGCAGAAACATTTCAACGTGCTGGCAGTATCGCGATACGTAATTGCAAAGGGAGTCATCTAAGTTTGACCCTGCAATTTATCTACCCCCAGCGAATTATTGTCATACCCTCGAGTTATGCTTTTCTGGGTGGGAAGTCCCAGTTGCAGAGTTGAAGGCTCCAAATCCAGGCACGGGCATCGTGCCTTTCTGTGCCAATAAACCTCATAAAAGCCATACAAATCTTCTTGTAGGCTTTTTATGAGTTTTAATTGGCAGCAAGCCAAGAGGCCAGTGCCTGGATTTGGATCCTTCATCTCTGCAACTGGACTTCCCACCCAGAAAAGCATAACTCGAGGGTATGACAATACTTCTGCTGGGGGTAGGATAATTGCCGGGTCAGCCTAGCTTGAAAGTCAACACACCGAAATTCCCCCACCATTTTCACTCCACGCGCATTGCCCCAATTTCCCCTGATGGCTCATCATTCCCACCATTTTTTGAGAATGACACGATCTATATATACCAAAATGGCAAGAATATTTTGTATGCTTTTTAATGAGTTTTTGGCAGCAATGCACGATGGCCGTGCCTGGATTTGGAGCCTTCAACTCTGCAACTGGGACTTCCCCCCAAAATCATACTATCGAAGGTCTATGGACTCAATTGAAAGCCCGCAAAATATCGCGACGATGGAGAGCAACACCTTGACCAACTGTCAATGTTCCAGTAGTTGCAATAGCTCAGAAACATTTTATTCCCAAAATGCAACTGCATACTTTTTGTTGTATCTACCTTTGTAAAGGAGATAGGGTCTTTCATTGGGTCCTTCTGTACAGGCGTTTCAGCAGGTTCACACAGAGCGATATTTTTCGTTTTCATATCACACACCACACACACAAACCCTTACTAACAGAGGTAGATTTGTGGTGACTTGTGCTGGTGTGTCCTTTTATATGGCTCTTGTTTGTCTTTTTTGGGGTGTGTCTTGGTGACTTTTATTACTTGTGTGACATTTTTGTGTGTCTGTGGACATGTTGGACACTCAATGGACATGTATTACTTGTGGGGTGTAGTTATGGGCCTTAATTAATTATGTGACTTTTTTTGCCAAATTTCATCATAGGGGGGGTACACACATTTTATGCTTAAAAAATGCTATTTCTTATGTGGCTATCACATAAGGGGAAAAAAGGGCCACACAAGGGAAAAGGGGGCTTTTTTTGTACAGAAAAAAAGAAAAAAATAAAAAACTTAAAAAAAGCAAAAAATAAAAAAAATCACACACACACCCACAAAGCAGGGTAACAAAGATAAAAGCAGATCTCACTTCTGTTGAAGATATGAATCCATGTCCTACAAGACTGTAACAAATGCTTTCTGGTTGGCGGCTGGCATACGAACATAGTCGTTCTATTTGCCTCCTTGATTTTAGTGCCTACACATGTATAGCACATGACGGATGTGTCGAAGACCGAAAAAAGAATCCTTTTCTTCACGTTTTCCGGACATTTTCTTTTTGGCTTGAAGTACAACATGTCTTGGGGGGTTTTCTGTGTCGCTGCTAAGTGTTTACCTTAGTCATTAAGTATTGCGCACTGAAATGAAAAGAGAAAGCCTTAATGCGTTTAAAAGTATTTAATGCATGAGTACAGATTTGCAAGCGAAATGTTCAGAATCTTGTTTTGGGAATGATTTTAGAAACGTCTTGGCCAAGTAAATTTTTTCTCACTGCAGTTCCTTTAATTTACTGAGGGTGTAAAACACCGTGATACCATATGGAATATCACACATGGCATGGGGGCGAGAGTCATTGGAGACTTAAGAGTTCTGTCCTTCACGGTTTTCTTTTTGGGCAATGAAACAACACATTATCTTAGTCTCGCATTAGTCTTGTATCATTGCAACCTTTAATTTAAAAGAAATGTTACAAGTATTATCTGTGACTGGATTGGTTTTAACTCCAGCAAACGGGGTCCCATCACGCTAGAGTATGATGTATAGATGTGGCAAGTCTAAATGTACTTTGGCCAACAAGGTTCTTACAATAACCCCCCAAAATGAGACTTTTGACATTGAAGGCCCCTAATTTGCATTTCTCGTATTTGCAGGTGAAAATGTTAGTGACACATGAAACATACAATTATTAGTACCTTTTAAATTATCCTCGGCAATCAAAAACATAGGTCTCGTCATCGTATGTGGGCAGGTATGTGAGAATATTGGCCAAGATATACCAAAATATGATTTTTAGCTAATGGCGGGGACCCTACTTTGCATATTATGTCATCATGGAGAGATTCGTAATTTTTCAAAAATGGTGCCATCTTGATCTTTGACCTCGAAACATAGGTCCAGTCACCTGATTTGTTCAGTTATCAACAGTATTGGTTGAGATATATAGAAAATTGTAATTTTTGCTAATTGGCGCCCCTAATTTGCATATTACGTCATCATGGGACATCTGGTAGTTTTAAATGGATTCCATCTGATCTTTGACCCTCAAAAACATAGGCCCAGTCAACTAATTTGGTTCAGTTAACAACAGTATTGGCTGAGATACATCGAAAATTGTATTTTCTGTAATGCGGAGGCTTAATTTGCATAAAATTTGTACATAAAAATGATACGTGGGACACTTTTTGATTTTTTTAACATAGCTATCCCCCGTTTTCTACGCAATTTTTCTGAATAGTACATTGATTAGAAGTTTATTTCAGGGGGGTGCACCGTGCACGAACACCCCTTATACCCACTAGATAATGTTATCTGGTGTATGCAAGGTATTTTTTATTGGAGGTCAAAGGCATTTAAGGTCTTTCCAGTTTTAATGTAAATAATTCAAGAATTGGTTATCTCAAACTAAGCATAGTAGAATAATGCATTGTTGTGTGTACACGAGGTTTTTTTTTATACTGGGATAAAGGCATTAAGGGGGGTCAAAAGGTCAAATTTTGCCAAAAATGATAAAAATAAGACAAAATTGGATTTATCTAGCCTAAAGAGACCAGATAAATAAAGCATGTATTACTACAGAGATGTAACATTTATAGTAGACGAGGTCTATTATAGTCTCAACCCCAAAGGTCAAAGGTCAGGTAAAAGTCAAAATTTACAAACAGCTCCGATTGAACTGAAATTTGACAGAATTAATCCTCGTGATATCGTACATACAGAACAATACAGTTTGACACCCAATTCGTGACCCAGGGGTCCCGTTATAGAGGTGCAAAGGTCAATCCTGACATGCTTTGGATTAGTTGAAACGCAATGATAAGTTCATCATACGTTGTTAACAGGTTAAAAATAATTAATGAACATTTATGACATATTGGTCAAGTTAAAGGGGTCAAGAGTCACTTTAATGGCACATTAAGGGTCACCATTCCTAAGGAGGCCACATTGGTGTCATGCCTCAGGCGGACTTGTTGTAATGTTTTTAGATTGGGCTATTTATTATGACCTTCAACATGCAAGTTGGTTTGCAGTTGCAAAGTGTTTTGAGCTACTCACAAGTTGCCTTAAAACCTTAAAAAAGAATGGGGTGATGGCTCAATAAGTCACGTAGGCCTCTTTGAACCAATTAGAGGTAGTGTATGGTGGGGGTTATGCCAGTGGTTGAACAGGGGCGGGGGCCAGGGGGGCGAAGTGCCACCCTATGACTTGGGCCGGGAAAAAATTTGCAAAAAATCATAAAAAAGTAAAAAATTAGCCATTTTTTAGCCCTCTGACAGGGAAAAATGGGCCTTCTGACCCCCCTGAGAGGGAAAATTTCCCAGTTTGGGAAATTTTTCCCAATCAGAGCGGGCAGCCGATACGCCACTGGGTAATGCACACACTTTCTAGATCTGTTTAGGTTGAAAATTATCAAAACAAGTGTACATGTAGGGGTGGTATATTTGGTACAAATCAATGACTACAAGTGTCCCTTATTTGAAATAAACTGGGGTGACGTTACTACTTAACTGTAGTAAATTTCGTTGTTAAAATAGGCCAAAGTTTTTCTAAAATCTTTAGAAAAAATTTCCTAATTCTTTGACCATGCGTTTGAACTCAGGGATTATGTGAGGTATGTAGATTTTCAAAAAATCCCATAAAGTTTGGTTTTTTTAAAAATTCAATATTAAGGTTACCCACAGCTGTTTGAAGGTCTCAGTTATTATAAGGGTAAAATACTTTTGGGGCTACTTATTCAAATTCTGCCAAAAAGTAGTCCACATAGTGGTACATTCTTTACCATAGGCCAAAAATTTCTCACGGGGCTATTTGTGAAAATTGAGGGCTAATCGCCCTTAGCCCTCATTATTTTGAGCCATGTTTATGATAAACAAAACCTAAAATATAAAAACAAACAAATCTCAAACATTAAAAACAAAAACCAAAAAAACAGTGACACAGTTTTGACAACAGATTTGGGATTATTTATGCCATAACTACATCCTGTGGAACTTTTTTACGAAATTAATTGCCAGGCAAATTGATTTTTTTAAAATCTAGTTTTATGACGTCTGCTAGATGGAAAATGGGCATATAGCGGGCACTAGAACATAGAAATCATGACTTTGTAGGCCTATTGGCAAGATTCCTGCAATGCATTTTGTTTATTTTATAGGGTAATAGATCTGCAGGTCTACTATATATCAGTTGTCAAATGTGTTGCCATTTAAATTGTTCTAAAAATAAAAGAGACTATTTGCATGGGGGGTCAAAAGCTGTGTACCCCAAGATCTACCAATAAGAAACGTATACATTTTCGTACAGGCTGACTCAAGATTTCCCGATGAGAGCGCACTCAATTGCCACCAAATCATGTTTTTTTGCCAATTGAAGTATGCTTGTCCAGGATGATATTAAAACACTGTGTGAAATAACTAAGCCGATCAAACGAAACAAAGTCCGTCATATAGAAAATCACAAACTTGTATAAAATCTGGATCCCGGGAAATTTTGTTATACACGGTATCCTTATGGCACTGTTATTTATACATAAATGTTACTGATGAAAACTAAGCGTCCAATTCATCTTTAACTTTGGATAAGCATTTTAGGTACCTATTCTTTATTCATAGTTGTTTATTTTTAATTTCTACACAAAACAAAAAACATTTTGTTTTTTAATTTATTTCACAATCTCTGAGTCAGCCTTTGACAATTTTGTCAGGAAACTCAAAAAATGAAGGTTATTTTCATGTACAGTAGGAAGTGACCAAAAGTTTCACTCAACACAAATGTCAAGAAAAAATGGCTATGTTTACCATGTCTATTATGCTTTTATTGTTATTACATAAGTGTCACTCTTTTACATTGTTTATGATTTGAAACTTGATTTTTTTTGAGATGAACATTTTTTGATGCAAATAATGATTTTTTGGGGGGATGAATTTAATATTCTGCCACACATCCTTCAACATCAGTTTATTCCGTTGCTAAGGCTGCAAATTCATAGTGGGTGGCACAATACAAAAGTCTTTCTGATTGTTTTTAAAGTTCCATGGTCCGATCCTAATACATTGTGCCTCGTCCCCAGGGACCCCAGATTTTACCGGAAGTGGTTTAAAATTTTGGTATCGGCAAGAAAGCTACTATTTTTCGCAGTTAACCTGTGAAATTTTAGTGCTAACATGTGGTGGGGAATTAGGCTAAACATATGCCCCATTTTGGTTACCAATTACTTTTACACGGCCTACTAGACTATGGGATTACAAAATCACGTTTTTAGCTCTCACTTACAGTGACAGGAGAGATGTTTTTAGGATAAAATTTCTCCAAATTGCACGTGATTCGGTTGATGACCACCTACCGAGAACATTTCTTAAGGTATTGGCAAACAGCACGAAGAAACCGCAACGTGTTTTGAACTGGCTTCTATCCTAATGGTCCCGAGAAACCATGCTTTGAATTTCTGTCGTGCCTACAAAATTACTACCTCATCATCCTTATATAAAGAAGGAGCATTCGGCTTATTCACTCCGGTGTGATCTATACATTGGAAGGAGTCCAATAGCAAAAAACCTGTTTCAAAAAAAAATTGAGGGCGCTTCTTTCTCTGGAAATCTCCTCATTCCTTTAAAAAAATCGGTTGTGAAATATCGGCGTGAACTTCACAATGGGGGTTTTGGGATGAGGCCATTCTATCAAGATCAAAAATTATAGACTTAAAGGCTGACTCAGATTTTCGAATAATATATTTTTTGTGTCTATTAAAATATCACTTAGATAAGATACTCCCTAAACTGCTCAATTCCAAAGTCAGGCGCGATCCGGAGGGGGCGGAGGTGGGTCCGCGCCCTCCGGTAATTCTGCAATTCTTGCAAAATTCTCCATTTTGAGCTATTTTAGACCAGTTACAGCCTTTCAGCCCCCTAGAACAGTAATTTTGACATTTTTCAATCCTGGATCCCGCCATTGAAATTTAGAGATTAATCGGATTTTTCGTTTCCATGCAGTACACTTTATGTACGTATTACTTGCCATAGGATACCGTGTATAACAAATTTGCGGATCCGCATTTTAAACAATTTGCGATGTTTCTATATGAAGCCTTGAAGGCCTTCGATTTGACCCTTAGTTATTTCACCAGTGATTATTATATGGACAAGCATTGGCAACAAACCCAATTTGGGTTTGAAAATTGAGGGCGCCCTCCAATGAAATCTCTGAGTCAGCTTTAAATCGTGTCATCCCCTTTAATTTTAATGAAATTTTCGCGGCAGGTTTGGAGCATTGCGGGCGGTGGACACAATCTAAAAACTTTCATTCCCTTGATCCATGTGTACATAGTACATGACCGTCTTGGTGATACCGGTTGCCTAAGGTCAGTGTGAACCTTGAGTTCCGAGTATCTATTTTGGTTTGTACTTTGCAAATATTTGATTATGTATGTAAAAGGTATAACATTTCAGAAAGAAAATTGGACGATGAACCCGATGATGGCATCAGATTAAAGTAAACTCTCTGTTTTGGAGAAAAATACGAAAAACATATGTTGCCCCAAATTTTTCAGACAGCATAACAAAAACAATTTGAATTTTCATGATTTCTTATGTTATTTTTTAGAACAATACAAATTGTCCTATGGACGGTTTTTTCATTTTTAAAAATAAGGCTTACTTTTCGAAATATAGGAAAAATGTCAAAAATTGTGATTTTACTTTTCTTTCCAAAATTTGAGATATATTGGAGAATACTTTAGTTAGAAATCAAAAAATGAAAATTGAGAAAACCTCCTGGAAGGAACCAAGGCTATCGTAGGTAATAAACCTTACTTTTACTTTGGTTTATTTTGGAGTTATGTCTGAAAAAATTGCCCAATTTTGCGGGAAAATTGAACATGACAAAATCCATGTTTTAGTAAAAAAAACAAAGTGGACTTTAACGCCATTCAAGATGGCTCTCAAATATCTATCTTTGAACTTCAAAAATTGGTATGTGTGCAGTGATTCAAATAATCTTTATGCACTATTGAATCAAACATATTTTGTCTCGAACTCCAGAAATTAGAAGTAATTGAAATTTCATCTTGTCTAAATTAGGGCTGTGTTTCATTTTCAAATATTATTTTTAGTTTTTTCCAAGATGGTTTCGCGCAAAAGTACATTTAAAAACACGAGCACGCTTATTACGCAGCAAAAAATTCACCGCGCGGCGGATGGTGCGCCTGGACGGCGGAATGAAATGTGTTAAAATTCCCGCCGTTTAGACTAAGCAGTTTTTGTGACTTTAATGGTAAAATAGATGTTTTAAATTGGCAAAAAAAAAATACAGCTCAAGATTGTATGCAGTGGATACCTTTGTTGGTAACTATAGAACACAGTTTGATGTTTAAAATGGTGCACAAAAATCAGGATTCGTGTTACAAACAAAAAGCACCAGGGTTGACACTACTTAAGGGGCCATTTTGTGATCCAATACCGCACCTTTGTTTTTATCATTTGAATTCAGTGTTGATTCACTAAGATATCCTTGAGAAAGCTTAAAACATTCCAAAATTTGAGACTGAGTTGATCCTGATTTGCAGTCTCTTAATTGTGTATGAGCAATTGCTTGTTTCACACGGTTCCAAAGGGTACTCCATAGACCACTGTGCTGCAATTTTGTTGTTTACGGGAAAGAAAATACAAAATTGCGAATTTCTTACCACTCGGCCGCCACAGGCTAGATAGGAATGAACCACATGCCAGCATGGCGGAGGGCAGCTTTCAAAATATAAACGCACAAAAGTTGTGGACCGTACACTTCATTCTTAACTGTGTATCCTATGGGAAAATCACAAAATTTGTGTTTTGGACTCTGAATCCCAAAGACAATGGGAAAAAAAAAGAACATACGTCTAATCTTTGATACTTATGTCCCATGTGATGATAACTAGATGTTATGGATAAAAGCGCATTTTTGTAAATTGACCCTCCGTTTGTTCAAAATAAGCCTATAAATAAATTTTTTACATTTTTGTACAGCAAGGCATTGTCACTGCCCGGTCACCACTTAAAATTTTGAAACTATCTGCGCAAACATACATTTGTCGATAACTCGGCCAATTTTTGCACGACAGACACGAGTGACACCCTCATTTTAAGTTATAAAATTATCTTTTCAATTGCAAAACAATTTTAGTTAGAAAGTTCCAACTCAAAAATTTTCTTGGTAACCCTAGCTAGGTTAGTCCGAGGTTGATCTGACTAGGACACTCCATATTGGGTCGTGACAGGTCTCAGAGCTTATGAAGTATATAGCTATAGGCCCTGCACGGAAGGTAAATTATATGAATGGAATTTTGTTTGTCTCCAGATTATTCCAAGCATGCGAAGAACAATACATGCACCTGTTCACCTGAACATTTTAGCTATTTATACAGGTTGATTCCTTTGTATTATCTGGATGCTTGGGTTGTTCTGGGAGGGCAGTCCGGCCAAGAAACCTATTGACCTTGCAGTGCAATCGCCCGATGCAGGGTCCATTCACCGAATTTTAAAAACTGGGGGGGGGGGGGGACATTTACGCACCTTGACTTACAAATCCATTACCTAAATTTTGTTGTTTCCCCCCACTGATTCTTCATTTCTAAACGGATTGGCAGTTCAGTCAGTGTTACTTACGAGGATGTTTGGCGGGACGTCAATAAACTGGTTGCAAAATGAAAGAAAATTGAAGGCACTAAAGTATACTAAAATTGCCATTACTAAAATTCCACATCGAAAACTTGCAGAAAGGAAAGATGTTTCAGAATCCCTCCCGAATGCTTTTTTTTTTTTGGTCCTATAATTATAGTCTGATTACAAACCCACGGAGTCGGAATATACAAAATAGGAGGTCGGTAAGTAAGTATTTTAAAACTTTTTCCCCGACCAGGTTTTTCCGTCGGAAAAAACCCCGCGATATCCTATGTACTCTAATTCGTAGCCCCGGGCTTCGCCCGGGCTACGCGTGTTCGAGCTACCTAGCGAGGCAGCTGGCACCACGGCCGAACTTTGCAACATTTTATGTATGTTCATGTTGCAGTGTGGTCTAAGGCAGAAAGGCTAAACTGTTAGAATCAGAATGACATAAAATTGATAAAAAAAAAAATTTTGTGAGCAAGTCAGGGGGACGAGGTTGTGGATAACAGTTAAAAAGTTTTACCGGCCGCATGCCAAGTGATAGGTATTGCCCAAAATAAGTTGACAATCCAGTTGTTCTAGCTGTTCTGTGGTCATTCCTTTCATGTTCCCTTTGTTCCAACTGCTGAACACACGGGGTGTCCGACAGTGGGGGGTATGTGGTAAAGTAAGCTTGCATGTTCTTTTTTTTGTGGTGCTACATTGTGCCAATATCTGCAACGAAAGTGCATGATGAGACCTTCTCATTGTCGAATTCTCACTCATGGGCGCTGACATGTTTGGGAATTCCTGAGTTTTTGGGCGTGACCAATAGTTGTAGGGGTGGTTATATTCTAATATTTAACAAAATATTCTTATCTTCGAATATAAATTAATTTATCAATATTTTAAATTAAATTAATTAACAGCATCATATAATTAATGTATGTAACCAAAAAACGTATCTTAGTCACGTTTTTTGATGACATGAAAATTTTGAGCAACCCCGGCTTACAATGATAACCTCAACGTTTTACTTGTAAAAAGTTAATATTATAAAATAAAATCCTGCAAGCTTTATATCAAATTACAGTCAAACGGGACAGAATCAAATTCCATAAGCACTATAGAATCATATATTACTACATGTTTTATACTATTTAGTAGCCAAAACTGTTTTCAATATTGAAAATAAAAACTGGAGCAAAAACTTACAAGAAACAGCGTGACCTATGTGAGAAAAGAAACTGACAATCATCTGTTCAGCCGGGGAACGAATACCTCAAAATGAGGCCAAACTGGGAAGTAGAAGGTGCATGCCACGCTCAAGTGATGATTCTGTTGGGGAAAATGCGGTTTCATGGAAAGCAGTATCTCTTACACACGTCGAGTATCCAGAGGGTAATTTTGTTCTTTTCTTTGAAAAAAAATTAGCATAAGTCGTAGTATTTCACAATCATGACATGACATTCATTGATGATCATGCACACCGGACGTCCTGCCCATTGTTTACCTTAATTAATAGCATTTCCATTTGTCGCCTGTTTTTTAAGCATTTTAGTGTTTGTCAATTAGTCTCCTCGATACATCCGCGATTTCGATATCAGGCATTGTTGTTCATATCCCAATTGACCTCCGTGTCCCACATCTCATTCTCAGCTAGAACGATCAGAAAAAAATAAAAATTTATCAAAATTCAAAATGATGTTGTGGAGAAAGAATATATAATTTGTAGTTACGTTTGTAGTAGTAGTAGAGGTTTGTTTATTAACTAGGCTAAGAAATAACAAAGTTATAGTAAAAAATTAGTAAAATTAAAAAAAACACTTCTTTTTAAGCACAAGGATGAGCTTCAAAACTTGTGACACTGCTGGCAAACTGCACTGAACTATTGGGCTTACTGCAAGCTGGGCTGTGTGTTTTGCCCAAGATAATCATAGTTTGTGGCGTGCAAGAGTGAACAGGGAACACAATGACAGGGATTTGTCAACACAATGTGGCCTTTCTTTGGCATGGTCAGTGAACAAGCCACAATAACTAAGATTGCAAACAAAAACCAATTAGTCAGGGTTGTCCAGTGTACACTTCGAATTGCCGTCATACGTGGAATTCGTGCAGTCATGGGTGGAAAATGTACATTTTTGAAGTAACGTATTTATAACTAAACCATTGTATTTTGCTAGAACAAATTTTGGTTAATCAACTCAGAAGACATTGTTTTTAAATACTCATTAACTCAAAAATGCCTTGTGTGAGTAAAAATGTAAGGTATTTTCTTGAGCTGAATGATACCTAGTTTTTGCGCAAACCGCGTAGTTCCTGCACGCATCAGATTTTTGGGTCCACTTTTGGGTCTGTTGATAGCCGTCTTTTGAATGACTTTTCGCGCTGTATGTTGTCAATTGGTTTTTGAAAATATTATTTTTCTTTATTTAGTATACACCTTGAGACACAATTTCTTGATTGTTTCCTTTTTTTTGATTTTGGGAAGTATTTTTTTTATTTAATTTTTTTTGAAAAGTTTCCTCGATATTACGGTGTGTCCTTGCGTGTTTGCAAACCTCAGAAAAAACATCATTGGAAAGCTTGATTCCTGGCGACCAAACTTTACAATTGACCCAATTTGCACTCATCACGCTACATAAGAGCGAAAAGCATTTTTTCTTCCAACTCCCCCTTCATTTGCCAAATATGATGTACAAACTCTATGGGAACTGTCCAAATAAAGAGCGTTGAAACCAATCACTAGGCCGTTGCCAGTTGTCTGTTACTCTAAGAACTCGGGTGCAGTGTTCACAGCACAACACGTGCTTGAGCCTTGAGCGGCTCGCTTTGCAGCAGGCGGAGTGAGAAGGGGTTTTTAAAATCGCCGTTTTTGTATAATATTTGCAATACGGCTTTGAAAATTCATATTCACAATTAAAGAACGATAATATAAAGTGTTAAAAATATCGCATGAGCATTGAGCTGGCTGTCATACTGAGGTTAGAAAGTCAGCAGGTCGGCTGCAGTAGGGCCTGGGATGGGAGCGGGACAGAGGTATTTATGGATACAGTGCAAGCGCATATTAAATAAAGCTGTGCTGATTCAATGCCGTAGTGTCGATTTTTACGCCATTTCAGATCTCCGTTGTTTGGCCTATCATATCAAAAATTTATTCCAATTTTAAATATAAACATTTTTCACATATATCTTATCCAAAGGACAGTTTTTAGATAATCGGGAAAGCAGGTCTGATTTTTTGAAAAAGTAGTCATAATTTTTCTTTGAAAATTCAAAACTCCCCGCGCAACCATTTATACCAGGTGTCACGCTGAGTAGCTTGCTACATACTGTATTTTCTTACTTTTTGACAACCACGATCTCGGTCCTAACAAAAGCAAGCGTATAGCTGTATGTTATCATACTTTCAAAATGCATCTGACCGAAATAATGTATATTTTGGACATTGGGAAACCCTAGTTCTGAATTTTTTTTGAAAAGTCATTTATATTCAATCCACTGCTTCGCCCGCCATCGCCCGTTTATGGATGCTGATGCTGTGTGGCGAGTGCTTCACTTTGGCATGCAAATTTGCTTTCATGCATTTTTTCTGATTTTTTTACACCACGTCCTCGTTCTACAAATCGGCTTTCTTATAGATAATTTTTAATATATACTTTCAACTACCAACTGACGAACTGGTATATTTTTTCGACATTAGAGAAATTGTTGTTCTAATTTAATTGAAAGAAGCATCCTTACCACTCATGTCAAACCAACTGCAAACTGTACACTGTCACATATCCGTCATCAAGGCAAGCTCACGTTTTTGAGCCAGAGAGTGCCCGTTACGCGACGTCATCCCGTTTGCTCTTTTGCCGCATTTTTGTATTAATTTTAATGTCAAACAATTCATTCATAATGGTATATAAATCTCAACTTCTATGCATTTGAAGGTTATTTCTCATCATACAGTTATTTGTTTGGGCTATGTTTTGATGTATTGGCCTGTTTTTTTAAATATTTTGTATAGCTATATTTACTATAATTACATGTAGTAGCAAGCATGTAAGCACTATTCTGTAATATTCGTAGCTCTATGTGAGTAATGCATTTTAACATCCCTACATATAAATAGAATATTCCAAGCTTAAAACAAACACATTACATCTGTTTTACAAATGCTGGCCCTCCGTCTGTCTAATTTTTTACAAAACGCTTAAAAGTTTTCAACAACAGCCTCTTAATGATTGATTTCTTTAATTTTCCAAAAGCCTCATAAAAATCCAAAATCCCTATATACTGGCCAGTTTGCCAATTTGCAATTGATATTTAATTATAAAATACAGAATGCAATACTTCTGCCTACAAACAATTTAAAATTACAAATATTGGTTTTAAAACATTCTACATGTGATGGTTGGATCTAGGGAAACTTTAAAAAAATATTACTTTTTTCATATTTTTTTTTCAAAGTGATGTTTCATGTGGTGTTTTCATGTGTCTTCATATGTGCTTGGTGTTTTGGTGCATGCAAGGAGACGATCACAAGATTCCAATTATCACATAAGTAATTATCCCTTCGTAAAATGGATAACCCATATTTCCAATTTCAAGGAAGGTCTAGCACTTAAATTAAATAGAGGCTTCATTTAAAAAAAATCTAATTTCCATACACTCATACCATTTTGTTACAGTTTACTGACAACAGTTCTAATTTCAAAGTACATTGTCCTAAATCTTAAAATATGCAAATTTATGCTTGAACAGAACCGTTTCAATGAAAATGATTCATCATCCTATCCTGAATGAGTCTGCCAAATTTTATATTGTCAGCTCTGATAAACAGTCACGCAACATTTTACATTTACTCCCCATTTGCTATTTATCAAGCTCCATAGGATTTGTACAGTAAATTAACAGCAGTGGACTACAAAACCGCATGCATTCCTGGGTAATGCTATAAATGTTGGGAACTTACATTTTAAATGCCCTAAATATTCCAAGCCATTGGAATTTTTTCCTGAACTTGGAAAATGACAAGAAAGATGGTTCTTGCATATCTATGCACTCAGCCATGACTAATTCCTTGCCTGAATTTACTGAATCCATTGCTCAAATTCATCAATTTGGATAATTTTACCAGAAATTGGGAAAATTAGCGAAGCGACGCTTTTTTTTTGCAATCTTAAAACGATCATAACCCGGAACCTTTGAACGTATGAAGTTGAAATTTGTGGGCAAATTGTTTCTTTTGATGAGTACTTTCAATCAAACTAAAAAATTATGGAAAATAACAATTTAAAAATTCAGTGGACACCCTACAATTAGGGTGTTTAAGTGGAACTTGTATAGGTCATCAGAAATTATTGAACCTAGCAACACCACAAAAAACTACTCAGTTGAAATAGGAGCTGAATGTTCGGCCACCAAAAACGCAGGGTGTCTGCTTGGTCCTATCTCAGCACAATAAATTCGGATTCTGGGATGGGTCCACGTAGGTCAATCGGATCAATGACATTGTTGTTTGCTTATTGTAGCGCAGCATTGACTGAATAAATCGAACTCACTTATTGCTCTAGACTCCGAGTAATAATTGTTTGATTGAACTTATTGGAAAATCTGCGCATGTGAGCTAGCCTGATGTTGCTCTGGCTTTTTCCACTAATGGTATGATTGCCCCTACTATCTTCTCTCCCTAAGCCAGAGTGGCAGTTCATTCAAACACCACCCAGGGTCCACTCTGCCACAAAGTCAAGAATTTTGGTATAATTCCTTTATGACACGCAATCCGTGCATATATTATGAAAACTTTGATGTCCTGAAGCTCCCTACTAGCATGA
>JAMKCH010020966.1:0-22570 GCA_023653785.1 Ophioderma brevispina
ATGTGTCAATATGAAAAATGAAATAAAGTTCTCTAACGCAAAATGTAAATATCATATAGCTTCTAATAAAGTGAAATAGGAAGCTTGTGAAAGACTCTATTTCAAATATGCAAGAAAATAAAATAGTAAAATTTCAAATTTTTCCGCCTCAAAAATTTGATGACGTCATCTTTATTGCGGAATATCTATTTTTTTGCATCCCGGCGAATTTTACGACTCTGGATTCGGGAATGCCTGAGGTTCAAACAACCATTTAATGTTATTCTGCAAAACGTTCTTTCGATGTAACCTCCCTCTTTTCGACAGTGCTTGGAGCCCTGACTATGTGTATTGTTTGGCTATGATACATCAACCTGCTTTGCATCTGGATTACATTCTATAAGCCACTGATCTTTCATGGTTTCTCTGATGTGATGTGCTGACGCCTTTCATTGCCCTGCCGCACATCGCCTTGAGCACTTTTAGGTGGATATGGTCGGCGCGTTGAAAAATATTCAAATTAGTAGTATATACATTCCGTATGTGTATTGTTTGGCTATGCATCCACCTGCTTGCACTTGGATTAGCATGTCTATCCATTCGGTATGTGTATTGTTTAGCTTGATCATCTACCGGCTTTGCATCTGGATTCATTCTATACATTCCGGATGTGTATTGTTTTTGGCTATGTTGCATCCACCTGCTTTGCACCTGGATTACATTCTATACATTCAGGTATGTGTATTGGTTTGGCTTGATGCGTCCCCTTGCTTTGCACCTGGATTACATTCTATAACGTTCAGGTATGTGGTTTATTGTTTAGCTATGGATGCATCCACTTGCTTCTGCAACTGGATTACTTCTATACATTCGGGCATTATTGTATTGTTTGGCTATGATGCATCCACCCCCGCTTGCAACTGGACACATTCTCAAGTTCAGTGCAAGTATTGTTGCCCTCAAAAGATTTCTGCTAATGTGAAGCACGACTCCCTCTATGGAATGGTCTAAACGATACATAAAAAGAAACAAAAAATTGTTCAATATATACATTTTCCGCTACGAAAGATTATTTAAAGCAACAACAGCATATTTTGGAGAGCGCCCCGATTTTCTAGGATCTTTTGTAGATTTTTTGGCACGGTTGAATGGTACTTGCTATAACGAAACCTGTGAATCTAGAGCCAACATTCTCCTATGTGTCGCCAAATAAGGAATTTTGTAATTAGAATAATTTATTATCGAAATCGATAATAATTCAACGGCTGTCTGGAAATTTCCTTCATATGAAATAGATAAGCCGTGAAATTGCGCCATGTATATGTCTACGCTCATCCATAGTTGTTCCGTCGGTTCGCAAAGTCAAGTTGGAGGTCCATTTTCGTAAGGTGCATTATTTTCGGGACTATTTCACCATGGAACGGACATAAATTTGTCGTTTCTCCAGCTCTCACCATTAAATTACAATCAGGGACTCCAATTCTAATTATCAAAATCGCTTCTTTTATGGTGACAAATACAACTTTTCACATTAAACCACTGCGCAGGTAGAGTTTCTAGACAATTACCACACAACTGGTGCAAAAATCTCAAATTTTGAAATGGGGCGCTCTTCAAAATCTGCTGCCATATGCTTAAAACGCAACAACTGAATAATTCTTGATACCTATTAAATGTAACGGTATGGACAAAAAGGATTCCCTCATGACTTCATTTGAGCAATTTTAATACTGCACCGAAATAAAATATCCACTGAGATCCGATTGAAAGAGGAGTAAACATAAAACAAATATCTGACACTTTTTTGTTTCAGAGTGGCTTATTTCACAGTCAATTCATCTTGAAAACGTAAAGAGTCCCACCACATTTACGAGAAAGCTGGACCAATAATCAAATGCTTCATTGAAAAATATATTTAAAGGATTAATACCTTGTAGTCCCCTTCTTGACGCAGTGACATTACAGCTCGTCTCTGTCACATGTCCACCATTGGCAGAACTAATCGCGTAGTGTCGAAGTACCTAGTTTCATACACATCCTTGTCCTCATCAGGGTTAATGGATTCCATTCGAGTTCTGGTCCGTTGCAACAAATGGGTTACTTTCTTTCTATCTCTCCCTTCCTCCAATCTGTTCCCTCCTATTCTTTCTTTGTTTTCCTTTGATTTTTATTGAATAAGCACTTTTTCGAGTTCATTTTTTGGCTAGCACGCCGTCTCCCTTACTTTCTGTCTTCTTCGCAAAGATTTCGGGCGTCTGTGATCATTCGTTCTATCTCTCGTGCCAATACAAGCTGCTTTGTGTTCCGCGGTAATAGTTATTCCTGCTGTATTACCTGTGTCCTGGGTCACAGCGTTTACTCAAACTTTGAGAAAAAAAAAAAAAATCCCTTCCCTTCCACATTGAATGTGACATTGATTTGTGGGTACGTGAGGCAGGGGTGCTGCTGAATGTCCGTGTAAGGTAAAATTCACCTAAATGTGGTTTTTGGCCCTGCAGTTATTGGTCGTTTCTTCTCACTGTTCAAAACAAAAACAGGCATCAAAACAATGATCTTACTTACCCGCCCATATACACTGTTTTGAAGAGATTTCTGTAAATGTGCCATATATCTTAATGGAAAATAGGTCTGTCTCTGCAAGAATTTTGATATTTCTGTCCGTAAAAGGCTTTCAATTCCACATACGGACTTTCACCTTCAACCTACTTTGGGCATAACAGCCTAACCATTGAGATTTCTGTTATGATGTCTGATAAACCATAACGAACAAGAGGGTGCTAGGAGAGAGCCTGGACTATGGTTCCTGCCGTTATATCATCCTTTTTATAGCAACCGGAGTCGAACCGACGACCTCCGCATTACTAGAACAGCGCTCTTCCAACTGAACTATCCAACCTGGGTTGGTACGAGCGATAGATATCCTCTATATTTCGAAAAGCGCAACCTTTTTTGCAACACTTGTTTGCGCAGGCTATCTCCAGGAACGGTTAATAAATATCCATCCTGGTCTACCTGGAGAACTAATAGTTTAAAAATTTAGAGAATGTTTTTTGTTTTTTTTTTTTTAATGTAATTGAAAATTTTCGAATGTTTAATAGAGTTTGGGTAAACATTCCATTTGACAAAGTGCAACCTACGAAAATGCAGCGACAATACTTCTTATAGTCTTCAGACTTTGCTTATAATCCCCCCATTTCGACCATTATCTAGAACATGGATCAACTCGTTTAAACCAATATTTTGATATTTTTTTTTTTTAAATTTCAAATTAGTTTGATATCTGGTGTAATCATTTACATTCTTACCCATTGATGTAACCAGACATAGGTCCATTCTAATCTTTGCAACTGCATTTTCCATTAAAATTAGAATTTGTCAATTAAATATACATTATTATCCAATTCATATGCATAAAGTTTGAGTTACACCTGTTGTGAACCACATTCAACACTTAAGTGTATGGCGGGGGTGGGGTCCACGTGGAACAACATTTTGTTTTTCTACCGCCATTTTTTAACGGTTTAAATGCTTTGCCCAAAAATTTATGTAATCGCCCTATAAAAAAATGCTTTTTTTGTTTTTTTTTTTTTTCAGTTGCGATGTTGTGGTGGAAAACAAATGAAGCATTTTGGGGGTGCTATCAAAATTTGTTTGCCCTTTAAATCGTACAGGAGTAACTTGTTTAGTTGTATTTCAGCAATGTAAATGTTATTATGTTCTTCATTATGAGCCACATTGTATGGAAGTTTGAGAACACGCCATTTTGAATCGGTTGAATACGCTTTTCATTTTTGTACTGCTGTTAGTGGCTCGTAGTGTTGATGTTATCCCATCAATGACCGGAGTTTGGTAAAAAATTCCAACCGGCAAGTGGTGTTCATGGGGGAGGGGGGTCACAGCGGACGTGCACAAGCCTTATACACTTAAGTTGTTAAGTCGTATACGTATTACTTTGAAAAAAAGTAGCAATTATCTGATTCCCCCATTAAAAAATTATCAGACCCGTCCAACCTTAAATGATTACTGTTTTTAAACATCGAAACTTAAAACAAATTTGATCTGAAAAGTTTCTTCTTTTTTCGCCATCACCTTCAAACACACGGAGTCCACTTCTGTTTGGTTCAGCATACATTGTGTGAATATTGACCATTTTCTTGCATGGTAATCTCTGTATTTCTTGGTACTAACACTCATCACTTCACCTCTGACCGCAATACCTAACGTTAGAGGCTAACGTCTGGAGAATCAACGATTCTAATATTAAAGCACTAAAATCGACGAAATTATTTTACTTTGTTTCAGAACTCCACGGCCGTATAGACGTTCAGATATCACAACATCCATGTTTTTTTTGGAGGTCGAATAGAAGGAGAAAGCTCTTCCAAATCCCTTTGGACCGAGATCTCATCGGCCGCGCTCGTAAAACAGTCCGTAAAACGATTGGTAAGTGTGTCAATAAACACGAGATCAATATTGATGCTGAGTGCATTTTGCGTCACATTTCATCGATGTTACAGCGACTATTTGCAAGAATTTTGGCATTTCTTTATAAAGCATGAAACTGGCATTAATGTTTACAATTAAATACTGATAATTGATTATGTTTTGTAGACAGGACGACGATCACCGTCAGTCAATCTTCAGGTAAACAGAGGTCATTTTAGATCATTTGAGGTCATTATAAAAGTAGGAATATAGCATGTTCCTAATAAGTAAGTCTAAAATGAGTTACTTGATTCTAGTTTTTAACTTGCGTCTTTTCACTTTTAAAACTTGAATGTTTTGTACGCCGTATTTCTTATGATGATATTTTATGATTTTTCGAGCCGATATCGTAAAACTTATTGTGAAGAAAAATGCCGTATCTAAAACATGACACCAAATTGACACCCGAAGTTACCCCGTTTTTTCATTTTGTCCCCGAACTTTGGCCACATTTTAGTGAAATATGAGATCCTTGGCATTGTTTAAAATGGATGTGCCCATTGCCATATTTACCACAGCAATGTAATGTACATCGATGCAATGTTGATGCACATGCATTCAGCATTCATTGATATAGTAGTACGTTGTTATTGGCAATGTAATCAAAATCTATTTTATAGTATTCGTGTTTTAGGAAATTATACAGCTGAATAAATTCTGTTAGCAATGGAGCTATTCAACGAGGGGGGGGGGGGGGGGGTGGGGGGGGGGTAGCTAGGGTAGGCCTGGCCCTATTTTGCCATTTTGGGTTTTAAACACAAACTTGGTGGGCAGGGGGCTGAGGGCCACATGTCCACAAGCGGATACTGTCGGATGAAGAAGGGGATTCGCATAATACTTACTTGAGCAATATTATTTTTCGGGGGGGGGAGGGAGAGCAAAGCACCCAATCAAAGTCAAACCTCAATACTTAGGACGGTTCTCTGAACAGTTGGTTAGCACCAGAAATGGGTTTTTGGGGGTATCAGAAATAATGGCACATTTTTTGAAGAGGCCTCCAATTTTCAAATTTGATTATTTTGGCAGAGTACGGTGGTTAATTGTCTAACGGAAAATATACTGGAAACGAGATGCTAAAAAATGTGTATTATCATAAAAATAGGGATTTGTCATTTTAGCTTGGGATCCCAGATTGACTAACAGCAGAGCTAGAAATGCTACGTTTATGTCCGTCCATAATGAAATTTTAGTGCCACCTTGAGAAATAACCTCTAAATTGACTTTCCCTGAACCAATAAAACACTAATGCATGAGGCGGAGACAACGTACATGGGCGTGTTTCCCGGTTATTTCACATTGGAAGGCTGTTTCCAACAGCCGTTGAATTATTATCGGAGATCTCCGATAATATTATTCTAATTACAAAAATTCCTTCGTTGGACACATAGACATTTTCAGCTTAAACCATTTTCAAGGTATACTTTACTAGCCAGTTACCAATGCAACTATATACAAATCTCAAAATTCTTAAACAATTGGGGCGCTCTTCATTCAACCAAAGTGCTATTATTGCTTAATAAGAGCGTCCTTTCTCCTTCTCTCCCTACCTCTATGCCATTGTACTCAATTGACTCAATGAAGTGCTTCTATTCTACTCATAAATCCAAGTATTGCTTAAATGAATACGCTGGTGGTGTGTTCTACGTGGCCTATTTTGACCTGTAACTTCATGACCCAAATAACTAGTATTCATGCCCCCAGACACAGCACTAACAGATTTTCCCTTTAAATGTTATCGTCACCGTGTAAAATATAAAAATATTAATTCCGATTGTTCTATTTTGTGGCTTTCGGTGATTATTGTGATATGGCTGTAGCATTTTCAAACAACTTCACCGAATATGTAGTCCCCAGTGAGCTATGTCCCTGTATCGCTTCAATGAAATGGTTCATTGTTATGTTAATGTATTAAGCTGAAAGAGATAAGAGACATTTCCAGCCAGCAAAATATGCCCCTCCCATTTTTTACAAAACAAGGTTTTAAACCAGTATATTAAATCAAACCTGGAGGAATAAGCTCTAAAGCCATCTCATGTAATAATATGCTTTTTGTATTTTCTTCGTGCATGACAGATATCCGATATGCTTTTTATGGGGCCGATCAGGACCAGGCAATTTCAAAACTACTTTTTGTTGTCTTTTCTTTGTTTTCAATAACCTAACGATGTCCTGGTTAGTATTCTACAACAAGTGCAAATTTATACAAATTTGTATCCTAGAAAATCTCCTCGGGTCCCTTTAAATGAAGAAGATCCTCTTTTATTAAGTCGAATTAAGGTCACTAATAGAATCCATGAAAATGTTTATATGTGTTCTACGTTATGCAACCTATTCTGCATGTTTTAATGTATTTTTACCTCATTTGACCTTGTGACTCTAGTGACATTGAACTTGACTGTATAGGTGTTCCATATCCAATTGTTTTCCAAATTTTAATTCTCTACCTCTCAGCCAAATTTGATGCTTTTTATAAACAAAATGGCCAATTTTTACCATTATCTGCTTGACTAACAGTAATGCTGGGTAAATAGTGACCAGTTTGGGACAAAATTGAGAAAGCAACTTCGGGCACTGTCAAGTTTGGTGTCATTGTTTTAGATAGGCATTTTCTTTTCCAACTTGCACGTTAGATTTCGTCTCTCCAATTCATACTTTAAGAAATACGGCTTTACAAAACTCCATTTTCAAAATCAGAATCAATGTAACTCATCTTAGGAACATGCTATCATCTCCCGATTTGTTTTGGACTGAAATACTCCGAGAATTTCGGCTGTAATCTACTCAATCTCTATGTTTTCATCTCCGACCTGGACACAACCACTGCGCATCGGGGTAGACCTTTCTGCGCACAGTCATATCTTGTTCAACTGAGCGTGCCCCACTTCTGTCGGCGATGATCATGTAACATGAAAGAGTACGCCCTGCCGGAGAAGTTGCCTTTGTTGGTCTATGCATTTTTTACAAAGAGTTGCCACAGTGATATAATTGGGATACTCGGCGTTGCGTAATGCAATTAGGGAAGAGCGTTCTCCTTCTCTCCTACCTCTATGGCCCATTGTACTCAATTGACTCAATTGAGTGCTTCTACTCATAAAATCCAAGATTGCTTAAAATGCATACCGCTGTGGTATGTTCCACGTGGCCTATTTTGACCTGCTACCACCTTCATGACCCAAAACTATGTATTCATGCCCCCAGACACAGCACTATGATTTTCCCTTTAAAATGTTGATCGTCACAGTGTAAAAGTATAAAATATATAAATTCGATTGTTCTATTTTGTGGCTTTCGGTGATTAAAATGTGATATGGCTTGTAGCATTTTCAAACAAATTCACCGAAATGTATCCCCAGTGAGCTATGTCCCTGTATCTCTTCGATGAAATGTTCATGGTTATGTTAATGTATTAAGCTTAAAGAGATAAGAGGACATTTCCAGCAAAATATGCCCCTCCCATTTTTTAAAACAATTTTACCAATATATTAAATCAAACCTGGAGGGAATAAGCTCTAAAAGCCATCTTCATGTAATAATATGCTTTTGTATTTTCTGTCGTGCATGACAGATATCCGAGTATGCTTGTTTATGGGGCCGATCAGGACAGCAGGCAAGTTCAAAACTTACTTTTTTGTTTTCTTTTCTTTGTTCAATAAACCTACGAAATGTCCTCGGTTGGTATTCTACAACAAAGTGCACATTTATACAAATTTGTATCCTCAGAAAATCTCCTCGTGTCCCTTTAAATGAAGAAGATCCTCTTTTATTAAGTCGAAATGTATGTCACAAATAGATCCATGAAAATGTTTATGATGTGTTAGAGTTATGCAACCTTATTCTGCATGTTTTAATGTATTTTGACCTCATTTGACCTTTTGTGAACTCTAGGTGACATTGAACTTGACCTGTGCAGGTGGTTCCATATCCAATTGTTTTCCAAATTTAATTCTCTACCTCTCAGCCAAATTTGATACTTTTATAACAAAATGCACAATTTTTACCATTATCTGCTTAACTAACATTACAATGCTGTGGTAAATATGACCAAGTTTGGGACAAAATTGAGAAAAAGGGCAACTTCGGGCACTGTCAAGTTTGGTGTCATTGTTTAGATAAGGCATTTTTCTTTTCCAATTCAAGTTAGATTTCGTCTCCAAATATCATACTTTAAGAAATACGGCGTTACAAAACATCCAAGTTTTCAAAAACTAGAATCAATTAATGTAACTCATCTTAGGAACATGCTATCTCCGATTTGTTTGGACTGAAATACTCAGAATTTCGGCTGTAATCGACTCAATCTCTTTGTTTTCGTCTCCACATGTAAACAAACCACTGCGCATCGGGGATATACCTTTCTGCGCACAGGTCATATCTTGTTCAACTGAGCGTGCCCGCTTCTGTCGGCGATGATCATGGAACATGAAAGAGTACTCCCTGCCGAGAAGTGGCCTTTGTTGGTCTATGCTTTTACAATGAGTTGCCAAGTGATATAATTGAGATAATCGGCGTTGCGTAATGCAATTAGGGAAGAGCTTTCTCCTTCTCTCCTACCTCCATGGTCAGTGCAAAGGGGAGTTCACCCCATTGTCCAAAACTGCTATCTGCATGCAAAATTAGATTTTCATAAGATCCATCTGTAACCAAGTCACAATGCAAGTAGAAATTATGATATTTGACTCTAGCGAAGCCTCTTCTAAATCCCATGCATTAGGGGAACTTAATTTGATTTAATAGTGAAAATAAAGAGCGTTTTGATGTTGGGCCGAATTTGCACATATAGGAGGTTTTGAAACTGGGGCCATATTGCATAGGAAGGTTTGTTTTTATTTCAAAGATCAAATGCACATGAGGTCTTTTTTGTCCAAAGACGAAATGATGATACGGTCAAGAGCCTCAAGTCTCTTCTACAGTTCTTTAGACAACAGTTCGACTTCGAGCATGCTCCAGGTCTTAAGCCCCATTTTAGCTTTAAGCCAACATTTGTGTAAAATATTATTTCTCTAGCCACGCAACCGTGACCTCTAATTTGGCCTAAAGTTCAGTTCCTAAGACCACAAAATTGATAACAAATTCGGTTTCAAAACCAGTGTTCCGAATCCGAAGATCCAAATTTTATCCACAAAAATAAAGTTCCCAAGCCCCAAAGTTCGCCATTTCGCGCCGCCCATCCCTACACATACTAAAGTTGAGTTGTGTCAGAGGGCTGTCTCCCCATGTACTATGCTTATAGAAAGTAGTCCCATTTATTCAAAATTAAGACTGACAGCATTCATGACGGCACAGAGCTACATGTACGTGAATTTACATAACCTTAAAAATTACCAATAATATAGTCAATTAAACACACTCTACGGTACGTATGACCTATTCCTCACATACCAATTTCTTTTTCACCACCCAAAACTCCAGCTTCAACTGCTGCACCGTACGCAACAGCTTCGTCCGGGTTTATTCCTTTCGAAGGCTCTTTACCGTCGAAGAAATTTTTCACAAGTTGTTGTATCTTTGGTATCCGTGTAGAACCACCAACTAGAACTACTTCATCAATTTCGCTTCTTAAAACACCCGAATCCTTAAATACTTGTTCAAGGGGTTTCATTGTCAAACGAAACAAATCCTAAAAGGTAAGGAAAGTTAGATATATTTGTAATTGATTTAATGATTATTTCTTATTGTAAGCCCGAATTTGCATATATTCAGCACACTCTTATAGATTTTAGAGCTTATAGATCTTATAGAAACTCACCATGTTTAGTTCTTCGAATTTGGCGCGCGTTAACGTTTCTGAAAAATCATAACCACCATATAAAAAGTCGATTTCTATTCTTGCTTGCAACTGAAAGCTTAAAATTCTCTTAGCTTTCTCCACTTCATGTCGTAACCGCTGGACTGCACGATTATCTTTCCGGATATCTTGACCAGTTTTTGTCTTGAAGAATTTCATAAAATATTCCATTACACGATGGTCAAAATCTTCACCACCTATTAAAGAAATTGAAATGACAATAATAATATACATGGTTCCCAAAAAATAAGTACAATCTGAAAATCAAGGACATTTCGTTGCATAATTTCACTTAAAAACTGAATGATTGGAAAATTTTAAAGTTTTCAAGAGAGGAAACATTTGGCTCTGCCACAAAAGTCGTTGCTTTTCAAAAAACACTTTTGGCATCAACACACACACACACACACTCCCTTTTTCCAAAAATGATGTTCTCAGAAAAAGTGGCACTTGGTCGTATTCAGAGGTCTAAAGTCAAGAAATTATCAATTTACTACAACGATTTAATTTCCTTTCTTTATATTCATTGCAGTCTGAAGTAAACGAGCTTATAAACATTAATTCAAAGGAAAACAAATAAACAAACAAGACAAATATGCAGGCAAACAAACAAAGTGCCATTTTTTGTTGTTGAAAATGTCAGTTTTGGAAAAAAGGAGTGCGTGCTGATACCTAAATTATCTTTTGAAAAGCAACAACTTTTGCGGCAAAGCCAAATGTTTCCTCTCTTCAAAACTGTTCCTCGAATTTTAGGGGGGGGGGGCTTATTTTTGGGAACCCCTTATAAGATCTATAAGACTAGGGTATATTTGGTAATGGTTGAAATGATTGGGAACACTCAAAATATTCTAGGGCCAAAGATCTGAGTGTGAAACTGATAATTTACGCCAGATACCAAATAAACCCCTGGAAACTTTTGTTACTTAATTTATATCTCAAATATTTGACACAGGTGTGAAAGTAATTATAGTCCGCCGGGAGCCACAGTCCGGGCTCCATAGACGACAACGGAATAAAGCATGAAACTAATGTTGCGTGAAGAGTCAACTGATCGAGTGCCCTACACCCCGGCGGACTATAATTTCTTCTACACCTGTTTGTTTAGTGTTTGTGTATCAGTGAAAAGAACGCCGGACGTCCCGTTTGTAACAAAACATAAAACAATTATTTGGGTCCATCTTATTAATACTGATACGTTTTTCTGGTGAACGCTGGGTCTAAAAGTCTATTTGGCTTTGTTTGTAAAACCTATTCCAGATGATAATAGCGACTAATTCATACTATTCATAAAGAAATCACTCACCTAAATGAGTATCACCGTCTATAGCCCTTACTTTAAAAGTCCCGTCGTTAATAGTCATCAAAGACACGTCAAACGTCCCTCCTCCAAGATCAAATATCAGTATGTTTTTTTACTTCTTCTTGCTTGTCTAAGCCATAGGCAATTGCAGCTGCTGTTCTAAAAGTTTAAGTTAAAAGTTTAAATGATAGTTAAGATATCGTCAGTTTACTCTCTACATTTCAAAGACTTATATTAATGGCAACACTTATAAAAGACTTAAAATTCAAATCTAATGAATTTAAAATGCAATCTTATTAAGATTTGAATTCTAAGTCTTTTGAAGATTTTGTCAGTCTCTTAGACTTGTTAGAGTGTAGTATATTATTTTCAAGGTTTTAACAAGACATTTTGCCATTTTTGGAGATAAAGGTGATGCAAGATTCCCGGTTAATTATTATAAGCCTAAAATGATATGTAATTGGATTTGGTTTCTGCTTTCTTTAACACTCATCTGAAATTGGTCACTTCCAGGGTAATTTCTGGAGTTTTATTAAAAGGCCCATATTTCAAAATGACCAAGATATCAGTTCGAACTAAGATGACGATATTTAAATGTATATGAACCTAATTGAAAATGAAGACGTGCGAGAGAAGTCCATAAATCCAAATTTGCCAAAATGAGTTATTGGTTGCTTTAAAAAGGCTCAAGGTTAAGGAAGTTTTGGACAAAATTGTACACAATTTTACCCTTTCCCATTAGGGGTCACGCGGGGGTCAACTGGGGTAAAGTTTTCAAAATGCTAAAATTCATTTTTGAGACATGATGAATTACTCGTCTGGTCTCAAGATTGAAACATGTATACTTTGTCGTATCTATTTACAGTTTGTTTGGTAGAGATAGTAAAGGTCAACCAAGGGTCAAACAAGATTAAATTTTAAAGATCACATACTTCAAAATATTAAAAATGGGATCCTTACGGTTCATTGATTATTCTCATGACTTTAAGACCAGCGATGGTCCCAGCATCTTTGGTTGCTCTTCGTTGGGCATCATTGAAGTAAGCAGGTACGGTAACTACAGCGTGTGTCACTTTCTTGCCAAGGTAAGCTTCAGCCGTCTCCTGCAGTTATATGTCAATCAAGGGTAACAAAATGTTTTAATTGTAAATCGTTATGTTTGAGTATTGTAATTACAAATTCCTTCCTAAATCTTTTAGAATGTTGAGCTTTACCACTTACTGGTGTATCTTACTAGCCAATTACCAACATAACTCTGTACAACATTTCTAAATATTTGACAATCGGAGCTCTAAGCTTAACATGTAACCTCTCTGTTCTCTTCATTTTCCATATGGGTCTTTTAAGAAAATCATCATGTCAGTTGCCCCAGAAATTCCATTCTCAATTTGTGTAGCCTATTTCATGGAGACAGATCGACAGGGATATTTTGACCAAATGGTGTGTACTAGCCTTTGATATATGCATGGCTATATTAACATGATAAAATGTCATACTTTTTAATAGTTGTAAACTGTATTATAAGGAGTACCTTGGGCAACTGCTAAAATTTAAAAAAAAAATATCTGTCAATTCTGAAATAATTCAATTGTTTTTTTTTTTTTTTTTTTTCGTCTGGCCTCAAGATTTAAAAATGTATGCTTTGTCGTATCTATTTACAGTTTGTTTGGAAGAGATAGTAAAGGTCAACCAGGGGTCAAACAAGGTTAAATTTTAAAGATCACATAATTCAAAATATTAAAATTTTCCCTGACCATAAGCATTCCACAGATTCGTTTAATAATCCCGGTGTATGCAATGGTGCATAAAAATGATGGATTCTTACGGTTCATTGATTATTCTCATGACTTTCAGTCCAGCGATGGTCCCAGCATCTTTGGTTGCTCTTCGTTGGGCATCATTGAAGTAAGCAGGTACGGTAACTACAGCGTGCGTCACTTTCTTGCCAAGATAAGCTTCAGCCGTCTCCTGCAGTTATATGTCAATCAAGGGTAACAAAATGTTTTAATTGTAAATCGTGATGTTTGAGTATTGTAATTACAAATTCCTTCACCGGCGGACTATAATTTCTTTACACCTGTTGTTAGTGTTTGTGTATCAGTGAAAAAAGAACGACGATCCGTCCGTTGTACAAAAACATAAACAATTATTGGGGTCACTTATAATACTGATAGTTGTCTGGTTGAAAGCTGGGTCTAAAAGTCTATTTGGCTTGTTTGTAAACAAAACCTATTCCAGATGATAATAGCGACATAATTCTACTATTCATAAGAAATCACTCACCTAAATGAGTATCACCGTCTATAGCCCTTACTTTAAAAGTCCCGTCGTTAATAGTCATCAAAGAACGTCAAAACGTCCTCCTCCTAAGATCAAATATTCAGTAGGTTTGTGACTTCTTTTGACTTGTCTAAGCCATGGCAATTGCAGCTGCTTGTTCTAAAGGTTAAGTTAAAAGTTTAATGATAGTAGAATCGTCAGTTTACTCTCTACATTTCAAAGCCTTATATTAATGCAAAACTTATAAAGACCTTAAAATTCCAAATCTAAGATTTATAAAGCAATCTTATTAGATTTGGAATTCAAGTTTTGAAGATTTTGTCATCTATTAGACTGTTAGAGTGTAGATATTATTTTCAAGGATTTAAAAAGGAATCTTGTGCCATTTTTGGAGATAAAAACCCCCCCCCCACCCCATGGTGATACAAGATTCCGGTTATTATTATAAGATTAAAAATGATATGTAATTGGATTTGGTTTCTGCGTCTTAACACTCATCTGAAATTGGTCACTTCCAGGGAAATTTCGAGTGTTGATTAAAAAGGCCATATTTCAACAATGTAACCAGATAGCCTTCGAACGAAGATGACGAATGCAAATGTATATGAACCTAATTGAAATGAAGACGTGCGAGAGAAGTCCATAAATCCAAATTGTCCAAAATGAGTTGCTGTAAAAGGCTAAAGGTTAAGGAAGTTTGGACAATTTACCATTTCCATTAGGGGGTCACGAGGGGGGTCAACTGGGGAAAGTTTTCAAATGCTAAATTCATTGAGACATGATGAATACTCGTCGGGCCTCAACATTTAAAAATGTCTACTTGTGTCGTATCTATTACAGTTGTTTGGTAGAGATAGTGAAAGGTCAACCGGGTCATAAACAAGGTTAAATTTTAAAGATCACCATAATTCAAATATTAAAATTTCCCATGACCATTAGCAGGGTACACTGTCGTTTACTAATCCCCGTGTATGCAATGGGGCATAAAAATGATCGGATTTTACGGATTAATGATATTTCATGCCTTTAGCGCGATGGTCCCGCATCTTGGTTGCTCTTCGTTGGGCATCATTGAAGTAAGCAGACGGTAAACTACAGCGTGTGTCACTTTCTTGCCAAGATAAGCTTCAGCCGCTCCTGCAGTTATATGTCAATCAAGGGTAACAATTTTATTGTAAATCGTGATGTTTGATTTGTAATTACAAATTCCTTCCTAGAGAATTTTTGAGGCTTTACACCCTTTACAAGGCAAGGCTGACTAGCCAATTACAACATCCTCGGTGCAAAATTCTTTAAATATGAATACAATTGGAGTGCTTTTGAAGAAGTGCTTTTAATAAGTCCCCGTAATTCAATAGCCAGCCATGTTGTGGACAGATAGACGCATTCCAGTACGACAACATTCACCTGTCAATAATCTCTGTGCAATCGCTAACATGGATCGATTGACCCTAATGTATGTGTCTGGACTTATGCATCTTGTCTCCCAACATGTCTGCTGGCTGACGTCATATTGAATACGGGGAATCTATTGCTGCTAAGCTTAATATGATAATCTCTCTTTCTCTCGTTTCTCTTATTTCCATAGGGCCTACACATGAAACCATCACGTCAGTTGGCCCCAGAATTTTATTCCCCCTTTATTCTCATTGTGTGTACATTTCATTCAAATTGCGAAGACGTACTGGAGGCAGATTAAACAGAGCGAATTTTACCGCATGGTGTTAATTACTTTATGGCTTATATTAACATGATAAATAATCATACTTTGTATGAGTTTGTAAAACTATATTTTTCAAGGAGTACCTTGGGCAACTGCCTAAAATTAAAACAAAATGATCTGTCACTCTGAAATAATTCAATGATTCAGGTACATTGTCGCCCAACAACCAAAACAAGAACAATTATAACTAAATACTTATTTGTAGATCTAAGGACCTTTGGAATTATTTTACGGTTCAACATTGTAGTCACATTTTCACCCATTCAAATGTAACCTCCTATCCATATTCATTATTCTTACTCTATATGTCTGATTAAAAAAAACAATTTCAAATGCCGAAAAAGCTTGTATTGTTCAAGTCGTATATTTTGAGTACCGACCCTGAAATAATGGGCGTAATATTCAAATTTTCCCTACAGGCAACTGACTGTGGAGAATACGAGCTAAGAATACATGCAATTGTAATTTATTATATGGATATTATTCATAGTAATAATGGAAGGATACAATTTACAAAACAGGTAAATCAATCTTGTTATCATTTCCAAAAGTTGTTGATATACGTCGGATTTTGTGTTGGTTGATTGTGATGCGTTTGATTATTGATGACATTGAGTCATTTAGAAAAGAACCAAAAAATGTACAGAGAATATCATATAGTAAACGAAATGTACATACCGCCTTTTGCCATAAATTTGTGATTCACTTCTTTGGTCAACACTCTTTTGGAAATTTGTCAAATTTCCCCGTGTCGTTTAATTTTGACACTTGTTTGTGTCAGAGTGACCAATTAATTGGTCGTTAGGAGGTGGAACAGTGTGAAAACACTTCTTTTTCCGAATCGTAAATAAATCAGAACTCTTTAACAAACTTTCCGAATCAATCAACCCGCAAGCGATGTGATTTGTTGTCCACTGTTAATCGCAAATCTTGCGATCGTGATTGGCCACACGACTGTATAATTCATCATGTGATCTAAGATAACGAAAGCACACGGATATATGTGTTGACGGAAAAACTGATGGCACTGTTTTTGGGCAAGCAATGCAGTTGCATTCTCATTTTTTATGCACAATACATATACTGTGTTCCATTCACTGTTTTGCATTCACTAGTTCATGAATAAAAATGATACCCCCTTCCCCAAATTTGCATTGTGTAGTTTCTTTTTTTTTTTGGGTGTCAAATTTCCCGATTGATTTGAACCTCCCAATGTGTTAAAATTTGAAAAAAATCTATTCCATTTGACACGGAAATTATTCATTTTGATACTGATGGTTTTCTTATTCCGATTCTTTTTTAACACAAAATTTGTTAATTTATGATTCGGAGTTTGGTGATTTTCTAAAACTTTTCTGTGTCTTTCATTGGACCACTTTTTTTTCCGTGTCGTTTTGACCAATATTTGTGGTTTCCCGGCGACTGACTTTCCGTGTCAATTTGACAATTGTTGTGTCAAATTTAACCAATCTAGAATAGAGAGATCTCAGTTTCCCTCAATAACATCTTTAAAAAACCTAAAAATGCACCATACAAATACTTTTTTAGCATATGTAATCGCATAACATTTCTCAACACAATGCTTGTTTTCTCCGCTGTGGTCTTGTCAAAAAATACTCACCAACTCCTCAACCCAAAACAAAAAGGTAAAGTCCAAAAAAAAAAAAAAAATTATATTTTGACATCTAGAGAACCTGGCTTTTACGCCCCCTCCTTTAAAAGATTTTGTTTTGTTTTTTTGTTTCATTTTGTTTCGTCCTAACATGCAATACAGTTGATATATTACTTCATCCTTGTAAGCACCATAGAGCTGACTTCTTCGGTTGCAAATATTTTTCTTAGAGCCACCGACATTCACTTGAATATGTGGTTTGTTTGTCTCTCTAGTAACCTGTTAATATAAGATTTGTTTAAAAAAATAATACACTGTAATTCGTTTCTTGTACTTTTATATCATGCTGTCATTCTTTTGCCAAAATTAAATGTTGTTTTTATTTTCAGATTATTATACTTTCAGGATACTGGAAACATTCCTTTTAATCAAGTTAAATTACTTAAAAGGAAAGAATCTTATTATCTCACTTGAACGGAAGGATATCATCCCACGTCCGTCCAATAAGGCGTTTTACGTCAAAGATGGTATTTTCGGGGTTACGCGTGATTTGATTCTCGCTCCATCCCCTATTCAGACGTTCCCGGTTTCCTTTAAAAGCCACGTATGGATGGGGTGATCCGATTCCCTTGGTTCGTTGGCGATTATTTCAACCCTTCCATTCTTGTATATTCCGACGCTTGTTCATGAAAAAGTAAAAGAAACCACTAACATAAACTGACTAAGTTTATCACATTGAAAACCTTATTTTCAAATGGTAAACTGAGTTTTTCGGTGATCACAAGGGTTTCGAAAAAAAAAACCGATTTCTTCAACTGCCAAATACAGTTTCAATCCCTAAGTTAAAAAACGATTTTTTTTATTGATAAAGTTTTTTTCTGCGATAAACCCAGTTTATCACTTAGTAAACGGAATCTTGCACTTGAAAACCCTAAGTTTAATCGTTAATAAACTAAGAAGATTTTTCAAAAAACCTTGTTTTTTGCAACTGGTAGTTTTTGGAGATAACTTAGGTTTTTTGCCCATAAACAAAAATATTTTATCAGCAGTCGAAACAAATATTATAGTTTCTCAATAAATTTGACTTTTTTACTTGAAAAACTTGAGTGTTTTTCGTTTCAAAAATCTTGAGTTTGTTTACTTAAAAATCATTTTATCGACGATAAACTTATTTTATCAACTTTAAAAGCACCTATTGCCCATAGAATATCTCAAAATCGGGCTCATATGATGTGTTTTATTGTCCCAACACACCATTTGACCGTGTAGAAATAAACAAAACGCGACCACTAATCGAAATCGGCATTGCAGATTTGTGATGCATTGTGGGAATTTTTTTGCCTTTTAGAACTGCGACTCGTTGACCAATCAAGATTATGGTTTTGATAATATTATGTTTTCATCAACTATTCCATCAATTAAACAATAATATATATGCTATAAATTATTTGGTTAGAAAGAAACTATGGTTTTCTAATGCGACTTTTAATATAAAAAATATCTTATAACCATTTTTTCCGAAATTAACCAAGGCATTTTCCTGCAATATTGACGGCGGTGTTAAAGGGCAAGGAGGTCCTAACAATATACCGGAAGTTAACATGCCTATTCGGCTTATTAGTGCCTGCCCGTATAATGTCGTTTCTGACTAAGGACCTAAATTCATTTACAGACGGTATTCTAGCGTTAAAATATTATTTGGAATCATATTGTAACCCTGGGTTGTAACGGACAGTCCAGTCGATGGAAGATTGCCCCTCATCCAACTCTCACCAAGATAGACCATAACCATCAACATTATTTTCTCGGGCCCGGCCTGGACTCGAACCCGGTCCCTAATGCTCAAGGTCGAGAGCGCCGGTCTATAACACAGGGAACTCCCCTATCAGGTTTTATCAGTGACATCAACGAACCTATATACCTCGTGACATTGCCTCCTCCCATAGGCAAGTCCCGTGCTTTAATTGGATTATTTACCTTGTATCAAGGAGAAAGAAGTTATAGCACGCCATGCAATACCGGTTCCTTGATACAAGAGTACATATTCCAGGTCCTTTTACTACTCCTCCCAAGGTATAGTATCGACTCAAGTGTTCCGATGGGTGAATCCGCCTGGTGTCATGAAAATGCCAGGAACCACCGCTGCCACCAAATTGTAACGTTTCACCATGCCGATGGAAAACCCCGCCATCTTCAATTTCTCACAGACACGACACCAACGACACATCATTAGTTTTTCAATTTAAAAGTTACTATAAAATCTACTATAGGCCTATATCTTTTTTGACTTACCAAGAGATACGTCGTACCAAATCTATGCCTAGACTTGTACCCTAATAATCCTCATCGTCGCTAAAAACACCACAGACAACCTGCTAAGTATATTGTGAATATCAGGATCTTCATTTTTTCTGAGAGAAAAGAAAAAGTGAGATATGGTATAAATATACATTACATATTGATTTAGAGATAACTGATCTAAGAACCAAATGTGTGGCTTTTCCATGGATAATTCCCTGTTGTAAACCTTAACAATTGTTAAACTTTCCCGTATTTGTGAATCAAAATGGGATGAATATATTTTAGTTTTTCCCCTTTTATTATTTATTGCGGTTGGACAAAGAAGGAGAAAAGGAAGAACATCTAAAAGCAATTCAATTTTGTGGAAACAGTAGAACTAGTAGCCAGCAGGGTGGTGGTGGTGGTGGTGGTGGTGCGTGGCGGCGGGCACTAGTAGTATAAGTAGCAGTAGGAAAATAATAACAACAATTGGTTTTTATTTAAGTCTTATGGTAGCCCGTAGGCTAAATTGTCAGAGACATATATAACTTAGTCAGGACAGAATTTAGGCGACCAAATTGCGGCATATGGTCAAGTTTTTGTCAATCGGCGTGGACTTGGGAAAACTGTGATGGTTGAATTGTAGTATGGGGGGCATGTTCGAAACAAAATATGATTTTTAAATGTCAAAACATTGCCTATTGAGTCGGGGTGGTTTTTCGACGCACGGACACGATACTTCACGTTGTAATGTAAAGTTTCTGTTTCAATAGCTTAAATGTTCACAGAAGGTGTACTTTCACGGTCGACCATTCCGCACCGTCAAATTACATCAGACGCACAATTGTCGCCTTATTCTGTCCCCGAATATAACATTAGGAGAGAAGTTCCAAACACAGGCGGTTATACACAGCTTCCTAAATATCATGTAATCACAGTCCCCCCACATTTTGCCTCAGTTTACATTGCATTTCTTTGAGTATCCAAAAGACATACTAAAAAGCGGAAGAGAAAATCGGCGGGTTCTTGGTTGCAGAAAATGTCTAATTGCATAAAGAAACTGGAAGGAAATTGAAGAAACTGGAAGAAATATAAAGAAATGTATTCTGAACAGAAGCTCAATATACCATATTCATTCTGCTTTGCACTTCAAATGCCCAAGGCTACTTGAGGTTACGTCACAGCACAATTTGTTTTTTTTCCTCCAAAATTTACAAGTTTATATAGAGCATGTTATATAGATCAGTTAACAGCAATGTTTGTACACTTTAGGGCCTGGTATCTTGAAATAGGTCGGCCTGTGACACACTGGGCAATTGTATCTGTTAGATACTATGGGCCATAACGATTACAGGAATGGATTCGCAGGAAACCAAAAGAAGTGAGTGGATGTAACTGGTCTATACCTGCAAGTATATAGTAAAATTTGTTCACAGAATTTTGTTTTGTCTTGCAATTCAAATCATACAGAGGAAATCTGTCATGGGCATAATTTATACTATCACATTGTAATTGTAGATGGTACCAATGAAAAAAGCTTTTAAAAATCTCTATGGCCAATTGGTTAATTTTATAACACAAATTCATATAAATAGCAACCAAATTTTGTGTAAGTACACATCTAACTTGTATTGCTTCTTATTTAGTGGGGAGAAACTGGGGGAGGCATGGGGCTAGGAGACCTAACATTTATTAAAGAAATTGAAGATGTTCAAGTCTTCAGGAGCTTTGCTTGGCCTTGCTGGTGAAACAGTGTCTCTATCAGTTTCTTCCAGTAATTTGTTATATTAGGCCTTGGAATCAGTGAGTTTCATTGCAGGAGGTAGGTGGTCCCTGAATGGTTATTTTAAATTTATTTCCACATATTCATTCACTCTTCTATTTTTAAAAATAACACCAAAAGTGAAGTCATGGCTTTAAAATATCACATTTTAAATGATTTTTTTTTTAGTTTCTTCCGCTTTCAGTGGAAGTAACAGAATACCTGTTTGCTTCGAGAGTGGAAAAACCCGCTGTTTTTTCACCTGTGGAAGAAACTGGCGTACAACCCTGGCAACCGAGATAATTGTAAAGTGAATAATTAATTTTTGAAGAGGATGCAAAATGTGCCCTTCCCAACAGATGTTGTTAAGATACCCTTAACGATTGCCGCCGAGTCTACTTCAAAACTCTCATGTTTCCCTTATGTAGGTAATTACTGCACCCAAACTGCTAACTCTCCCACCCGTACGGTGGAAAAAATGGATGGAACAGAGATAAGCAATAGCTAAGGACGTTTAAAATGTTTATGTTTGCGTTGCATACGGAACACGTAAGGAACTCAAACCATGTGCCCACAGAATTTTAAGCATATATCGCAAAATATTTTATGGACTTTTTAATGGTGAAAATTAATAACATGTTTAGCATTATATTTAAAAAAAGATGGGGTGAATTGACAAAACCCGCGTTATTTTTCTAACAACGGTCTCATTCTTAATAGTGGCGGGCCTAAGTCTCCAGAGAGTGATTTTATGAAGTTCATGTTAATGTTGGCAACCACTATTAAAGTTATGCTACGGGGTCGGATCCTATTCAGAAAAACGATGTTGCCATTTTTTCCGTTGACCTTTAGTGATCATGACACAAGGTCAAGGTCCAAAGCAGTAAATGCAAAGTTATCCGACTTGGTACAAAAGGTGGGCAAAATTTTACCAAGGAATATTTGTATATGAGATTTATTTTGTTACTTTGAGATTTTGGGTTTTCCTGTTATATGCAAATAAGCTAATTAGAAGCCACATAATATGCATAAATTTACCAACGTTATCAAAGCAAGTAAAATGTAAAATGTTGGTTTTTTTCAAGAGATGTGCACGATACATACATAAAAGGGTAGGCCATGGGTCTGAACTCGCCACCAAAAAAGGTGGTGTTGTTACGTTTCCATTTCGATGAATGAATGATGATTATCTCTGCCAAACATGAAGGTATTGCTATGCTTTTGGTCTCATTTTAAAGCTAAATAAATGCCACAAAGCCGTAAATGGGGCAATATTTATAGTATTTTTAATGATGAAACCGTGACTAAAAGAATTCACGATGGGGGGTTGGTTGGAGCGGGGGAGAAAGCGGAGGGCGGGCGAA